>JAZEWU010000010.1:2803958-2843164 GCA_036362915.1 Geotria australis
AGCACGCTAACCCGCTACACTACCGCTTCATACTATAGAAATAAACACACGTACAACGAAGTCAGTTCACCTCCTAAGACAAAAAACAGAAACTTATCTTCTCGACTATGAACTTGAAACGAATGGGACGAGAAGGCGCCCGATTGTTGCGACGAAATCGCGAACCGCTGCTGTCCTGCGCCAGTCTTCCACCATCCTCCCTGCTGCTCGCTCCTTCACCAACAACCATGCCTCCTCCGCCATCGACCACAAACAATACGAGCCGCTCTGAGCCTCGCCTTTTGAAGGAATAGTTGTGGTGGAGGAGGGGCCGATGCAGGGGCGTGTGAGCTGATTAGATCCACATGGTCAATTTCGATCACTTAAGCACGCCCCCTCACTGCACGCTATTGTGATTCAAATCATGGCCCATCCCAAAATGCGCCACGTTATCCCTGCACCAGGATCAAATCTCCGCTAAATGGATGTGTATGAGACGTCTCCCGTGCAGCCCCAATGCTCTGTAATTATTATCATTGCATGGTCTTATTGACATATGGCCTCGGCCCAAATTCTGCTATTCTGAGACGACCATTTTGTTGATGTTAAACAAACAATTACTTCGAATACACAAAAAGTGTAAAATGAATAACTATTACTCATTGGTGTTAGCACTTTTTTCGTATTGCAATTAATGGTGTGTTTAACAGAAAAAAAAATAATTCTCGGAAAACGAGCAAATAGGGTTAGCCATATGTCCATAAGACCATCCATTCATATCATAATATTAATAATAATAATTTATATTTATATAGCGCCTTTCACCGGAGGGTCACAAAGCGTATGTCCGTACTTACGGTACCGGGTCCGAATCCTTCATATATCCATCCATCCATTGTCAGAAACCGTTTAATCCTGTACAGAGTGGCGGTGAGCCGGAGCCTATCCCGGCAGATAGTGGGCGTAAGGCAGGCTATACCCATGATTGGACGCCAGTGCATCACAGGGCACCGGGGCAATTTAGTGCTCAGGCCAATTAACCTATGCAGCAGCATGTCTTTGGACTGTGGGATGAAACCGGAGTACCCGGCGAAAACCCACGCGGATACGGGGAGAACGTGCAAACTCCACACAGAAAGGCAAACGAGCCGAGATTCGAACCCGGGACCTTCTTGCTGTGAGGCGGCAGCGATACCCACTGCGTCACTGTGCCGCACATCGCCATTCAAAGTAGAGCGGCTTTTTTGATGACCTTGTAGTTTATGTGCTATAGGTTGTTGTGGTGCCAAGAGCAGAACAAATATAATTTAGAGGGGCATTCCAGAGCTCTCGTGGAGGCCCTTCTGCCCGCAGTGGCATGAATACGTAATTGCTGGGCTGCACCTTTTCCTAGAACAGGTCCATAGATGACAAAACAGGCTGAGAGAAGTTACTGCCTTTAGCATCTAACAACGATCATTAGTAGCATATCAAACAGCTTTGACATTATAGTCGCAAAGTTTATTGCAATGAAGAAGAATGAAAATCGACAGAAGTGCTAACACAAACGGGCAAAATATTTTTGTTCTTTTCATCAGCGTGATGAAAACAGTACTGCGGTACAATCGGTATTTATAATGTCCCTTATGATACCCAGCACCCCTTTCATTTGTCATCGTTATTGGGTGTCATTGAAAAAGGCCCTCAAGTGTGTCATTTCTGCTCATATCTCTTAACCCAATGAACCATTATTTGGCCATATATTCTCGAAAGGTGTTGCGCAAGCCTGGGAAAATGCCAGATATAACTATGATAATTAAAACAAAAATTCCTCGGAGCAAGATACATCACCAGACCTCTTGCTGACACCAGGTCACTATCCACAGGGTTAGGTAACGGTCACATATAGGACTGTCAAATATCCATAATGATCCATTCTCGGTTCAGTATTTCTGCATGGTGTAAACTGTTATTTTCAATATACGTTTTACAAATCCATCCTTCTTACATATCTACCTAGACCCCATCCCCCAGCAGTTGTATATGCGGCATTGTACCGTATAATTAATAACTGCAGTATCTAACGCGGGGATGCACGGCGAGTAGCGCTGCTACCTCACAGCAAGAACGCCCGGGTTTGACTCCCGGCTCGGGTGCCTTTCTGCGTGCAGTTTCTCCCTGTGTCCCCGTAGGTTTTTGCCGGGCACTCCGGTTTCTGACAATGAATGAATGAGTACGTTACGCTCTGCAATGGAACCACACGACTGCTTTCTCATAATAGCCAGAGCACGTACAACATGTATCGTTCTGGGAATCGGAGATAGTTATAACCAGGTGGTGGCTTCATACAGCAGAGGTCTTTATCACAGCTCTCATCGTATCTGCTGTTATAGTAAGTACACCAGAAATTACAATTTGGGTTGAATTAGGATATTACCCAACAATTGGTGCTTACTGCACTTATTAAGAAGCCTTTGAGTCATTTCAAATTACATTCAACAGGAGGCACGGATAACTCCCTACATCGAGAGGCATACATGCATCACAGCTTAAAAGTGATGAAAACCAACCCATCAGTTTTCATGTGGCGAATCCATTATACATGGTGCCCCCAGTTTATCACTGGGACATAGTCACAGTCGGATCACGTCCATTACAACTTCATATTTCATTTTCTTTTCAATTCGTCTCCGTACATGGAGCCCTTAAGAGATAGGTTTGGGGAAAGAAAAAAACCTCAACTTTGGATATCTACTGTTAAAGTTCACAAATTATGTTTAAAATGGCATGGGTTTGACATGCAAGTCAAAGTAGGCAACGCTGATATTAACATTTCCCTTCCCATAGATGACATCAATTCTCGTGTGTATAGTAGACTATTTTTCACGTATTATTTTATCAGAAAAAATAAATACCGGCCTCAAGAATATACTTTATATATACATCAACATGTTATATTAAAGTGTTGAATTATTTGTAAAGGATGTCTGAACACTTCGGTATTGCTGTGAATCAGGGATTTGCGATGAGCAATGAATATCTAACGAACAGCACACAACAAAACAATCCACTAAGTGACTGAATTTCAGCTCTCATTGGATTGCCCATGGATGGATTTTATTTTTACAAACAAAAAAGGTAATTCGAAGCATTAGCTTAGATATGTTAAATACGTGCACAGGCATCCCTGGCATTTAATCAACACAATAAATACAAATCCTTATCCGTTTTTGTCAACGCACATAATAGCATTGACGAACCTAATTATCTCTCATGTAATTAAATTCTAAAAACTTAAACACTCAATTATAATGCATGGGCAAAACACATAATTACATTTGTAGCTCATGGTAACCTGGCAAAAGGAGCATTATCCCGTCAAAAACACCAAATTGAAAGTGGGTTCCCGAAACAACATCCTACGAAAACTGGTCAACTCCAAATGGGGAGCCACAGCACACACATTAAGATCTACTGCTCTGGCCTTGTGCTATTCCTCCGCGGAGTATGCATGTCCTGTCTGGGAGAGGTCAACCCATGCCAAGAAACTTGACCCGGCATTGAACAACACCTGCCGCCTGATCACTGGCTGCTTGAAACCCACACACACAAACAACCTGTACCTCCTCGCTGGCATTGCCCCTGCTGATATCCGACGGGAAGTGGCCAGTCGAGTCGAGATGACAAAGGCTACTAGCGATGAACGCCACCTCCTTCATGGACGTCAACCCCCGGCCCAACGACTGAAGTCAAGAAGAAGCTTCCTCAGCCATGCGCAGCCCCTAACAACATCTCGAGGGGAAACCAGACTCCAGCTCTGGACGGAAAAGCTTGAGAGTGACCCTCCTGCAACTGGCATGGGAATCCCACCTGCTGAAGACTTCCCTCCTGGCTCAGATGCACCATGGATTCAGTGGAAGACACTCAACCGCCTGAGAACTAGAACGGGACGATCAAAAGATGCTTTGGTCAGATGGGGCTACAAGACCGGCCCAACCACCTGTGAATGTGGAGAAGCAGACCATACTATGGAACACTGCCTTGTCTGTGCTCTACTACCCAACCTCTGCAGCTCAAAAGACCTTGCGGAGTTCAATGAAAATGCAAGGGGCTGTGTAAGAAAATGGGAAACTGTAATTTAACATCGCGCTTCGAAGAATCGCAAAGAAGAAGAAGTGGAATTTGATTCGTGGCATTTAAGTGTAATAGACATGATGTGGTTCCATATGTAGACAAATTAACGAATTCTACCAAACACTTCGAGCCGAAAGACAACGATGTCCAGAAGCTGACCATCGTGCTTTGAAGAATCGCAAAGAAGAATAACGACGTGTTATTGCACACTACACTTGAATTGTAACTGTGTAAAAGACAAGTATACTCAGCGTTTGATTAAGCATGACTTTTGTAAAAATATGTATTTTAGGACAAGGTGCCATTATATCGAGCAATTGTATGTGGTTTTCATGGAGAACACATTAAGGTATGGCGTGAGATTGCACGTAACGCCACTCAGATCCTCATGGTCTAGTACAGTCAGAGCTATTCAACACATGATTTGGTAATGCAGGATTGTCAGTGGTACCAAACACTTCGAAGCCAAGCTGAAAGACAACGATGTCCAGAAGCTAGCCATCGTGCTTCGAAGAATCGCAAAGAAGAAGAAGTGGTGCACACACGCAACCCACAAAAACACTCAACACATTCGTAAATAACACTGCCTTAAAGAATTATATAAAAAAGGCGATGTTCATAGCAATGACCCTTCTGCTATGAAGAAGGGCCATTGCCCAAAACGCCAGATATGATGTATATTTATCTTTTCAGGCGGTGTTGTTGACATACGTGTTGTGTATTTAACAATATTGAAAGCCACTACAATATTACTATTATGGATAATCAAAACGTTGGGAAATTGCATTTGTAGAGCATCTTTCAGTATCAAGACCTCATCAAAGCACCTAAGGATTCTCCCCGTATGCGGAAGGGTTATAAAGGGAAGTCAAGTGTCACTGTAATAATGCATGTAACACAACTTGGTCTTAAGTCTCTAGCCCCTTGGTGTTATGTAATACATATTACACCACTCCAAAACTAAATACCTTATTCTCAAAGAGGTAAGAGGGAGGGGGAAGGCAAATGAGAGGAAACCGGAATCCCCAGCAAAAACCCACGCGGATAAGGATAAAACACACACAATCCACACAGAAAGGCACCCAAGCTTGGAATCGAACCTAGGGTGTCTTGCTGTGAAACGCGAGTGTTACCACTGCACTAAAAAGCCGATAAGTTACATAAATATATGTGCATGCTTAAGCCATATCCAGCTAAATAATGTACATTTATAATGAATAATTGCAAGAGATATTCCTTTGAAATTCAAACATAATATAGTAACAACCTACATTGGATTAATGTAATTAAAATGCCATGCCCAATTGTGTGAACGCTGACCAACGCTTTACGCCAAAATATCATAATTTACAGCACCGGCGGGGCTGGATATTAGAAGACACACGTTATTGTGAACCAAAGACAACGGCTGCTAGTTACATTTCAAATCATCCGGCCTATTTCACTGGGGTTGCTCTGCGGAGCCTTACCCAGCGGCAGCTGTCACGCAGCAAATCAGGAGCATGCTTCATTTTTAAAGGCGCACTCTATTGCAGATTTTACACATCAAGGAAAACTAAACAAGTAAAAAAATCAGTATGTCAACAGCAACGTGTCGTTATCTTTGTAAAACTATTTTAGGGTTCGGGCTGGTTGTTGTTGGTTGTCAAGTGAATTGGTTTTTGAAGTCAGTTACCCAAGCTCGGTTCCCAGCCAGGGTCTTCTTCTTTGCGATTCTTCGAAGCACGATGGTCAGCTTCTGGACATCGTTGTCTTTCAGCTCGGCCTCGAAGTGTTTGGTAAAATTCGCAGGCAATACCAAGTATTACCTGACAGGGATCGCGACGTGAACGCTTCTACCTTGACCCCCCCAGCCAGGGTGAACATCACTGGTGACTGGAATATCTGAATCAGCAACGAACAACATTTAGTGGTGTTCAAATCATTCCATTACACTAGCCATCAAAGCACTAACATGGAAAGTGTTGATTATTTTGTCCTTGTACATTACATGCTGATCTGTTGAACAAGCTAACACTCAATTATCAGCTCCATTGACTGGAGAAAAGGTGAGTCTGTGCGTGCACACCATATTTCTCTATTGTGGGTTTTTAACTGATGCTATGGTGAAAATATTGTTCACTCTGAAATGCATTACTATATGTTATAAATACACGTTGGTGTAAAATAAATGTGATTGAAAAAAGATGGAAATTTGTCTTATATAAATACACTGCATTAAGCTCAATGACTATATCGTTGTCACTGTTCAGATTTACAAGATCTTTTGTAATAAATTTGAAATAATACATCGCTATTTCTGAATTGATCGTCTTATAACACGTTCTCTAATAGATTTTCACGAAGATCGGCAGAGAACCGGACCATTTTTCCTTACAAAGAATTAAATCAATCATTTATTGAGCTGTGCTCATTTGGGCACAATTTAACCGTCTGACTTTTGACATTTACAGGCAATACCTCTTTTAACGAAGCCTCGGCCAACGAATTTTCATTTAAAGTAAGTATAGCACTTGCACGACACTCCCAAGGCGTCTGTGAACCATACATTGTCTATAAACATGCTTAGGGTATTATTTTTACTATTGTACATTACTATTAGTAGTAGTGCAGTATTATTATGGGATTCATGTAATAAATGTTCTATAAACGTAAGTACAGTATAATTAACCATGTTATAATGACCGGATTTATCGCTTAGCAGACAAGCCTCAAGAATGCATCCTCTCCGTTATATATTTGTTCGCTTCACTACAACGTTTTTCAGGCAACAGTAAAAATAATATTTCAGTGATTTTATTCAATGAGGTTTAATACAATGTATTATTAAATAAAGCATCATATAAATTTAATCAAGCCCGAAAGATATATGGTATACAATGACAGCTTTATTTAACTTTACAAAACCCTCTTCACAGAAAGTCAGAGGCAGTAATAATACCAAATAATGTCACTTCTTCCTGCCTTAACTCTTTATGAAAGAGTGAAATTTTTTCTGACAAAACAGCACGTGTGTGCATTGACCTTGTGGCATTACTCATCAACATTGTCCTAAATTCTACCTTATTGATTCTTTCTTTTGTTCAAAAATTAGTTCAGCAACAATAGGCCATCGTGCAGCAATAGGCCAGTGCCATAAAACACACAACATTTGGAACCCAACATCAACATTTTGCAATAACATTTGCACTGTCAATGGGTTTTTTTGTGTCGAGATACAAGACATACTCTTAGAATGTTATGCAGCGCATTATATTATCAAGTAAATACGTTCAGCAAATAGTTTAGACTTTATAGTTATAGTTTCTCAGTATGTGACTATATTTGGTTACATTCATATATACAAAATATTTACATACCAAACCTTGCTTTGGAAAACGACCCTGGATTACTGCATTCCAAACCTCTCATCCACACAACGTGCACACCCTCTCATAACCTGCATAGTGTCCATCGCATAGAGATAAAACTATGTTTTTATTAATTCTCGAACATTTCTTAAGAAAAATATGCTAGAAAAATAATGCTTTGTGCATGCGATCATTGGTCACCAAGCACAGACCACGAAATCACTACAGGCGAGGGGGCCCAGGTTAATCACGGGTGGTTTCCCAGATTCAAATCTATGATCTCTGTGGTGTCAGCTCAGTGCGTTGACCCCTGAGCCACCCAGTCGCTTTGTGTTAGGCGCGTTTCATTATTTATCCTGCCGCTTTGATTCTGCTAAATTCATTAATCGATTTATTTGTTCTTGCCTTTGGGGGCATGAAATGTTAACAGAGAGACCTTTATTCGTCGTAAAACTCACTGTGAAGCGTGTATTCCTTAACAATTGCGTTATATCTGTTACAGAGTAAAAGGTGAGCAAAGTGTGCATGAGGAGGGTGGTTATTCTCTTAATTACATTTCCCCTGCATCTAATGCTTTCTCTTTACAACATCCAATGTTTTCTCTTTACATCGGAGTGCTCAAGGTGCCCTGTGGTGTGTGCCACTGAATGTGTGGCAAAGAATGTAAGGATACAGCACCTGTCAAGCAAAACAATGGGTGCACATTTTGCTCCTGTGTCCTTGTACATCATGCAACAATTGTGTTATTCCAGAATTAAATTATAATCGCGTGGTGCGACTATGGATGGAGTTCACAAATCCACGAGGGATTTTCCGTCCACGATGCGAGTGCGGTATATCGATCACGATAACATTCTTAAGAGAATGCGTTACCGTGCGTACGTAAATAAGCGCGTGTCGTGCCTGAACGGTATTAAAGTCAGCAATGTGGAGCAAAACAAATGTGCATTGGGCTTGCTGTGCTGCACGTGTTAAAGAAAATCCAATAGCGTTAATTGAATGAAAACGATTTCTTTTCCATCGCAGTGCACAATAGACATCACCATCATTATTCTTGACCGCTGGCCATCATCACTTTTAGCGACAGTGTGTCCTGCTTGAGTCCACTTACTTTTCTGAACGGTCAATATGATGCCTCTAACTTTCATGTTCTCTAAATCTAAGTGTTCTTTTTTGTGTCTCCCTACGTGATTCCAACAATGCATCTCTCCACGCTTCACTACACAATTATAATATTGGGTTCCATGTTCAGACAAACCCTGGAAGAGTTGAATGCATGCACAACGTAAAAAAAATCGCGTCACAAATTACTTATAATAATAATATCATTATACGTGTAATTATTGTTTGCAATATTCAGTGCACATACCATAATTTAGGTTTCCATACACGAATGTACTTCTTTGCTCCATCACCTAACCTGCACCATTAAAATAAAACATAACTAGAAAGATGGATAGTGCTAGCACTGGAGGTTATAACATTTTCAGGTGGCTGGGCTGGGCTGTTGGTCATGCATCCATACACTTTAGTACAGCAACCGTAGAAGTGCCATGCTGTTAAATCTCTGTGAATTCCATTTGTTATTACATTGATTTCTGGGTTAAAAGAAAGAAAACCCCTGGTTAAGATGCTAAACTAACACTGGAAAATAATGTAAACAGAAGGAAACAAATGCTTACATGAAACGTTGCACGAAAATATAACCTTCACAAAAAAAAAACCCTACAGTATCTTCTTGCCTTGATAAAGATAATCATTACATTCCGGTGTGCAACAAAATTCTGAATGTAATAATGAAAATAATAATATATGTTTATTATTACAACAAAAAAATACCTAGTGCGGGGGGGGGCTTTGCACAGCAGTGATTTGACAAAGAGTAGTTTATCATAATAGCATACGTTTCTTTTTCTAAGCGCCTTACATCCAAGAGTCGCCAGGCGCTGTACAAAGCTAAAAAATGTAAAAAGGTAGGATTAACCATGGCAATCCACTGTTGGATGAAGGCCTTCCTATGTCGTGTTGGTGATGGGGGTTGTTTATACCATTCTTCACCAGGATAGTCAGTGCAGATTGGTGAAGTGGGGCCACAGGATCAGTTCAGCATTGAACCCAGTTTGCCAGGTTTATTGCACAGTCTATAAACCGCTGTTGTACTATTTGCCTATATTTATTGAAATCATTTTCTAATTAGATTAGATTCAGCAAGAGGTTTTTGGCAACGAACTACCAAAACCGTCCATGCATTGTCATGCATACCTATAGTCATGTATATTATTAAGGAAAAATAAGTAACAACACGATGACAGGTATTACAATTCAACGTGTGTGGTATGGCTAGAACATTTCAAAATAAAAGATGTGCCAAATATTATTCTTGAAAACATATCTCAAAGCATAAATGCACATTTTTATTTTTTTGATCCATGGAAGACATTTATTTTAAGCGTTGTTGGTCTTTCATGCATTATTGGATTTAAAAAAAATCATAAAAAATAATGTCAATTTTCTAGTTGTTTTACTTTTTGCCTATAACAACATTTAGCTTTTTCTCGATGTCTCGGTGTTTATTTAGTGCTGTAAAATTGTTCCGTCTCAAACGCTTATAACACCAAATTGTAGGTAAAATTACGAGGAAATTAATTACCAACTTACAACGTAAACTTGCTAAAACATGCTAAAGAACAAACAGCAAAGATTGTAAAAAGTTTAAGTATTAATCATTGTAAACAAAGCATGAGGCAGGAATCATTTGTGTTGCAAAGCCCGAGGGTATAAGTTAGGCTGTAACTGGAAAAGAAAAATCATTGTTAAAGCTCCACTGAGTGCAGACAGCCTGCAAGTAAGATGAATTATTCAGTGTTTAGCCTCAGCTTTAACGGAGGAGTTGTCAGCATTTTATGGAACGCTATGATTTTAACTCTTTGCCGTCTCTGCGATCTCTAAATTACAAGATGGACATTTTTTACCATCAACATTTGGTTTGTATGTAATAGGTAAAGGTGGATATTAATTGCTTGCTCACTCTACTGTTGGATAAAATGCCACCACTAGAGGGACCTCTAGAGAGTCCCTTTAGAGGAAATTATATATTCCAGTATTAATGCTCCAGGTATCTATGCCAGCTTTATCAATATACAAACAATTTATGCAGTCAGAGAATTGAACAAATATTGTGCACAAACGAATACATTCCCGTTTAGAAAGTCGTGTTAGTCATGGCTTTTCAACAATAAATCATATAACATTTGGTCGAGATGAACAGAGGTCCAAAACTTATTGGATAACTGACACGCAGTGAACCACTATTTACGGAGCGCAGAGGAGACGCATCTAATATTTGTGTATTTAGGCACAATTTATTTTCCAAGGCCACTCACTCACAGCTAAAACCTGCTGACTCAATGTGATCTGGAAAGAAAAATAAATGTATTCACGACATGCCATGACACCAGCACTGTCATAATATCGATACGCGCTCAATACAAGATTCTGGCCAAGATATATGTATCAGCATCATCAACAGCCATTATCTGTTCACTGCTGGATGAAGGCCTCCCCCATGCCGTCGACATCTCTTGAAATCCATTGCTCGCTATAACCATGCATATTGCTCCTGTGCATGCGCTGATGTCATTGTCGTTCAATCCAACCTAAATATTTACGTTTACGAAAAAAGTGACAGTGGTGTATGGCTAATTACGCTTAAGCGTACTCATCCCCGTCACCATTAGTTATGGGGCCACGGAAATCGTATGTGGCCGGAACGATTCACTGCCAACTA
Source organism: Geotria australis (assembly GCA_036362915.1). Taxonomy (NCBI): domain Eukaryota; kingdom Metazoa; phylum Chordata; class Hyperoartia; order Petromyzontiformes; family Geotriidae; genus Geotria; species Geotria australis. The sequence goes on from JAZEWU010000010.1 coordinate 2,815,188, forward strand.
GATGTTTGGGCTTTGGTTCTCATTTCACCCCAGGGGTCCCTGACGCCTGCTGCTTATTTTCTACATGGTTACATGTCACGGCGCCTCATTGTATTATTTGGCAGAACAACAGGGGATCCATTTTGTGCATATGAAACATACTCGCGTGGCCTCGGTTTCGTGACCTCGGTTTGATTGCATGAACTGAGTGCATCGTGAGCAAAATGTTCTGAAAATGTCTTCATGGCCACTGGTGGAAATCCGGAGAGCACAAATATAGCAAGAATAATTAATGCACTATTTAGTGTGTATATATTTGTTCAGATTTAATAACTAAACATGGATGATACAAATCAGCCATAATCAGTCCACTGCTGGATTAAAGCCTACCTAAGCTATTGTCATCTCTCATGGTCCTTGCACGAGTGGCGCAATGAGTAGCTCTGTCGCCTCACAAAAAGAAGGTTCCAGGATCGATTCCTGGTTCGGGAACCTTTCTGTGCGGAGTTTGCATGTTCTCCCCGTACTATATATATATTGATGTTATCGGCCAATTAATTAATGAGTGTTTTTTGTTGTGGGATGAAACCGGAGAACCCGGAGGAAACCCACGCAGAACAGGGGGAGAGCACACAAACTCCACACAGAAAGGCGCCCTAAGCGGGAATCGAACCGCCTTGGGCAAGACCTTATTTCTACGTAGCCACTGCGCCACCCAGCTGCCCATTTCAAACTGTGTAAACCTTTAACAACTATCCTACGTATTAAATATTATGCTCGATTATTCCTGTTTTGTCCCTTCAACGGATATCTCGGATTGTTTAGCAAATTCGTTGTATGTGATTTTTGTTATATTACGAGTTAATGTTGGAGGCTTCTTTATTAATTCAACCCAAATTCAAGTCAGTTTCCATTTTATAGCAAGCTAACCACTGCACCACTTAACTGCAATGGTTGTGAGGGTGCCACCAATGTGTTAGATGTCAACTCTCTCCACGTTTCTCTACCCTTCACAATCTCTGTCAGGTGTTGTGGCGATTTCTCACTCCGTGTTATCACATTTGTCATCTAGTTGATCTCGGGTCATCCTCTGCATCCTTTTCCTCCCACTGTACCCTGTAATGTGATGTTGAATGATGCCCATTTCCGTGCCGTGTCTCCAAACCATCCGTTTCCTTTTCTTCACAATTGTCAACTTGTGTTCTCCCACCTTTTCTGTAAATTCCACTAGAACTGATTCATTTGCATCGTGAGCCGTGTGTGGCATTTGTAGAAGTATTCTAATGAGTCTCAGCTCCAATGCAAACATTTGAATTTCTTCTTTGTTTTAAGATGAGTAATGAGAAGATACAATCATATTGATTTTTTTTTGAAAGTTTCACACCCAAACTGCTAACGATGACAACACAAGAAGATATACTTCTCTTTCAGTAATGTTTTTTAACGTTTATTTGTAAGTTGGTTTCATTTATCTGTTAGTAAAATTGTGGATAGGCAATATCTAATATTGAATGGAAACAGGTCATGTTGGGGCTGCTGCTTCTGCAGGAAGGGTATGTGGGAAAAAAAATCTGTTCTCAAAGCTATCAATTGGATTATTTTGACACTCATCCACACACCATCGTCTCCTTCTTGCTCTAGCTGCAAGCTGATGGAGTGTCAAGAATACAAGCTGATTGACTGTCAAAAATCAAAAGGCTGCCTCAGCAGCCACTGGAAGCTGGTTGGGCAGCCGCCAATTGCAGTTGAGATGTCAATCCTGTGTGAGTCTGGACCGTGCATTTGATTGGGTGATCGCAGAACAAGATTTAATATGCGCAGGTTCACAAAGGCATCGGATTTATTAGTTGTGCATGAGTACATTGGCAAAACTGTCACAAAGAACCATTGCCTGCATTAAGTTTAGTGCAATTCCCACCCCAAAAATACGCATGAAAATGGTGCAGAAGCTATGCACAAACTTCGTGTATAGAAGGCATATTAACTGTTGAGCTAAGTTATTTTAAAAGGCTCGTTTTAAGAAATCCATATAAACGTGATGAGCGGTGAAAACGCACAAATGTGGTGTTTTAATGTTAAAGAAGGGACGTAAAAAATACGTATTTTTCAGTGTTGTTGATATTACAGTATATATTGCTGTCGGATCAAATTTTGAGCATCAAAGCGAAATTCATGAAAATACGCCATTGTACTGCACTATACCGTCCTCCCATCTTCACCAATTCCACAGATCATCATGAAGTAATGTTAAATAGACCCCAAGTACTGTTGAATAGACCCCCAAGACGCATATGCCTTGGGGAGGTCCTCATCCAGCAGTGGATTGACACAAAAGGACAGCACACTAGATGGTAACCATGGTATTTCGAAGGCTTGGTATGACACGTAAAGAAAATGGCTGTGGTGGGAGGTGACATGTCCGTCAATACTAGTTGTGATATTTACAGATAACGTGCAGGCACATAGGGATTTTGACCTAATTTACAGAAACACCACGGCATTATAAGCTTAGTGCAAATATTAATTGAATGATTAAATGCTAGTGTTATCTAAGGCAGGATGCCATGGAAAGAGCATTCTATACTCCATTGCCTCACCAACTCCCCGGCGTCTTGCCTAGAGTATTCAACGACAACTCAGGAATACTGATCAAAAAGTGTTCTTGGCCTATACGACGTGTTGACAAGTGCAAACGAGCCGATTTATCACACATCAAATGCATGCTTTTGCTATTATACATGGCTGTTCATATGTGGGAGAACATCTTGTATGCATCAGGATGGCTGCATGATTATTCATCATGCAATTAAAATAAACTCATTTGGACAAGAGGCTTCCTCGTATGAGCACTAAACATACACTGCATTACACTTCAATAATACGGAAAAGGACTGTAAATAGGTTTTAACACCGCGCAGGGGGTCAAGGTAGAAGCGTTCACGTCGCGATCCCCGTCAGGTAATACTTGGTATTACCTGCGAATTCTACCAAACACTTCGAGGCCGAGCTGAAAGACAACGATGTCCAGAGGCTGACCATCGTGCTTTGAAGTATCGCAAAGGAGAAGAACACCGCGCACAATTATTGATGAACAGTGGGATAACAGGAGGAATAATACAAATAACATTCTTGAGGAAATTGATTTCTGCATGATTAGCTCCCTGTACTCTGTGTCGTTCTGGTGCAGAGTACAACTGGCAAACGCCTCATCAATTACTGCCGCGATGTCCTTTCCTTCAGGGCTGAATCCGTGACACTTGAAGTAAATCTGTGCACTTGCTTAGTCGCTTGTTTATTTACTTATCCATTTCAGCATTATTTGACCTCCAAGCCACATTATAAGAAACTCTCGGTACCGGACACATAAATCGAATGCACAGCAGAGTAGTAAATAATTTTGTGTGCATTAATAAAACAAAGCAAAACCGACAACTGCTAATTGAATTTCTCTTCAGACAGGATTATATTATAAACTTGGCTCTAAATCAGCTACATATGTATCGATTGTAGTACGTTCTGTTGGCTAATAGTTTATGCTTTAAAATAAATATATTTTTTTCAGAGAGAGAGCGTGCGTGGGTGAGTGCGTGTGTCTGTACGAGCTAGAGTAGTGCAGCAGTTAGTGCGTTGACCTTAGAACCTAGCGACCCGAGGTCGATTCCTGCTCACGACCAACACAGGTGATGATTGTCAAAACTGATCCTGGGCCTCCTCCCAGAGTGACTCGGCCTCAAATGAGTATCTGGTGCAGTGTGTAAATATCGCTCCGAGCGAGACAAAGGTGGACGTGCATGGCACTGCACTATAAAACCGGTGTCTTGAATTTGACTCCCGGCCATGGCTTACATCAATGGTGAGTTATATCTGAACAAGTCTTGGCCTCCGACTCTCTCGCTACCAACCCCCACTAAACCCAATGTGGTGAGGTATGGGTAAACAACGTCCCCCGTGACCAACAGCGTGGAGAAGGGCGTTCATCCATTATTCAATCTACAAAGGGCTGTAAATAATTATGATATATTTATAAAGGGAGGCGAAACGAAGTTCTGTGGCATTAAACACATTTTTTTTTTATGTAAAAAAAACCCCTGATAAATATAATATTTCTGGTCATAAATATTTAAATTGACAAATCGGAAAGGATGAGCAGTCCCCAAAGAAATAATCTTTAGCTACTTACGGAATAAATAATTTCAGGTGGACTGGGATTGGTCATGAAACACGCCTTGTAATTGGAGAGCTGTGCGATGGACGTAGCTGATTGGGGCATGCATGGTCCGTACTCGCTCCCAAGTGAAATCACCTATGCAATTAGATGCAATCACGCGTGAACAGGCACACGCATAGAATTCTCGATGCTGGACCACTGCTACGCAGGCCTTTGCACGCGTGTTCATGCCAAAAAATAAACCAGGATTTATTTCTAAACGGAACCTCTGTATCTATTATAAGCGACTGTACGTGAGCAAGTCAATTTGACACTCATTATCTGACTATTGCTGTGACTGATATGTTTTAGAAAGAAAATAATAATGGCACACCTCAATTAACCTTAAATACTCGGACACGATTTGTATCGAGGCTTTTATAAAATGATCCATAACCTCTACACGGCACATATTGATTTTAACAATTCTGGTCCATACATTGGCGGGTGTCTGAGATGTGTTTAGCTCAGGCGAAATCCTGTGTGCTCCATAAATATAGTGTTTTTAGTAACTAAATTAAGTACAGGGTATAGGATACATTATCTCACACACTTCAATTGTATAATGTTCTCATCATCAGCCACTATGGCAAGGAGGCAACTCCAGTCACTATCTTGTGTGGTCATGTGATGGAAAAATCTTTGGCTCGCATCTGCACACAAGCTGGTGTCATCCCTCCATCTCTGCGATCGAGATCCTCTGGCATGTTGCAGCCCTTGGCTGCCACTTCATTATTATTGGTAAACACCCGCCAGCCCGACATGTTTTGCTAAAGCCCACTTACTTACTTTTCTGAAGCCACAATGATGTTTGTAACCTATGTATGTTTTCTACTATTCCTCTGTGTCTCTCGGTGTAATTCCAAGCTCACATCTCGAAACATCTTTATCCACTTTGAGTTTTTACGACATTTTACGCATTAATCTTATTGTTTCAATCCATGTCAGCAGGTAGTGTGCATTGATTACAATCTTTTAAGGTGCTTTTTAGTATAACGTTTGGCTTTTCAATGAGCAATTCAACCGACTTGTGCTCACCTAAACAACGGCAAAAAGGTCCTTAGTTCTGCCAATGTATGCTTTTGCCCATACAGCTTCACAGTAATGTATAATCAGTTCGTATAACAACGTTTCAAGTTGTCATTGAACAGAGTCTGCGTAGTATATATTTTTTATGTTGGTCAGTTCATATAATTGTTGTATCGCAGGAATCCTGGTTCCAGAGCTTGCAACCTCACTGGGTATTTTCTTCTGTGATAATAAACATTTATCTGTCTATAAGCATTGGTATAGCAAGTCTGATTTGTATATAAAGTCAAACGGTCAAATAGAATATTATACACAACGATGTTACTTCTTACACAGCAGCCCATAACTAGTTTGTATACATTTAGAAAATCCATTGCCGTATAGAAGAATGCAGCACAATGACATTCACGTGGGTTTTCACGGCTCAATGCATGAGAATTGCTCTTAAGAGCGGCTCTTTCCGGACTATCCGTGGCAACTGTTGTCTCCTCTCCTTTGCGACGTGTCGCCTCCCACGTTGGAAGCATCCTCTGGTTTTTCAAAAGGTCGCGAAGGAGAGGAAAAAAACCGCTCGCCACGGCAAGCCCAAAAGAATAGCAGTTAAGGACAATTATCAGAATGACAATATCTTTTTGAACATGCCTGGGGATTTATATGTATCCAGATTGCAACTAATCGACGATTGTTTTTACTTCATGGGTTGTAAACAGATGAGCCCAATCTCGTTGCTAATTTGAGCAAGAAAGCACCTTGAATTGACTGCATTTTAGTAAAAGCTATTCTGTTTAATTTCCAACAGTAGAATACATGTTGTTATTGAAAGAATGTATGTTTTTTTCAAGGATACACATTTTAATGAATGTACAACCTCTTTTTTTATCTCCATCTGTAATAAGTTTTATATTTATTTTGTGTTCGACATAGATGTTTACATTGCTATTCATTAAGCCATACAGGAGAAGTGCCTTTTGTCTGTTTTTACAAAGAGCCCGAACCCGATTCATGTAGCAATTTTGGCAGTTGTTGCGTCTAGTTTTACCCGAACGAGGCCTGCTTTTGTGGAAAACCAAGGTCGTTTTTGAGTGACTTTCTAAACTGTAAAGCACTCATTCAGACACTACTCAATCTGTGATGGCATAACGGCTCAAAGTTTGTTGGAGTTTATGGTATTGTGAGGGTGGTACCTGTCGATAGCCGAATTGTGCCAATCACCAACTGGCATAAAAGGCTTATCCCGGGTTCGAATCTCGGCTCGGGTGGCTTTCTGTGTGGAGTTTGCATGTTCTCCCCGTGTCTGCCTGGGTTTCCGATGGGCACTCCGGTTTCCTCCCACAGTCCAAAAACATGCTGCTGCATAGGTTAATTGGCTTGCAGACTACATTGCCCTCAGTGCCCTGTGATGGACCGGCGTCCCATCCTGGGTATAGCCTTGCCTTGCGCCCTGTGGCTGCCGGGATTGGCTCCGGCTCACCGCGACCCTGTAGAGGATTAAGCGGTTTCTAACAATGGTGGATGGATGGATAAAGGCTTGATTGTTGCAAAAAGGCTACCACAAATTAAGAGTAGTGTTTAACTACTCGAAATGTGTTTTACTAAATGGAGAATGGACACATATACAGGCAAAAGATGGCAGGGATGACGACGACCATTGTACCTTCCGTTGCTCGAGTTCACAATGACGATGAAGGTGATGCGTACGCGGTACGGTACCCAAGAAAACGTCACTAATTCCTGAGACTTCTTTACTTGTGAGAATAAACTGTAGCAGTCAGAGAACAACCGTGGATAGAGGGGAAAACACTCACCACTCAATGCCGACAGATTTATTTTAAATCACTTGCTGTATTTGTGTCTCCTGGACATTGCATAGCCCAGTAGGTTTGGTTATCTGTCAACCTGTGTCTTCAAAGTGATGAACTGCAGGTGTCGTACATTGACAATGTTCACAAATTGTACCGGGCACCGATTTATGGCTGAGGTGACCTATGGGTGGCCCAGGACAAGTTCATATCCCACCTGAAACGACTGTGTACGGGTTTTATTCAGCAGTTTCCAAAGAGATTCTTTCCATCTCAGCAGAGGAATGTTTGGTTTTAGCGGTCATAAATAATTCATGAATTACAAACAACATAAAGATTTCATGATGTGAAAAATATAACATGTACAATATTGGCAGCAGCATAAGCAAAACCAGATTTTTCGGGAAAATATGTTCGTGTCAATATGTAAAATTAATATATACTGGTCTATTCCATTTTTGCTGACGCCTTTGTCCGTTGTCAGCAACACTGAACAACAGGGCAAACCGTTATTCTGGGCGCTTTGAGATAATTATGTTGTTACGTAACACCGTGAAAAACTGCTTCCAAATGCCCTACGTGTCATCACCTCATTGTTGGGAATAAATAATCCCTGAATGTCAGAAGTCAACAAATTTGCGTCATCTATTTCGGAAAAGAAAATCCATTTCTCGTTTTTTGAAAGGAACAATGCAAAAGAACAAAACACCCAAAAATAAGTACCTTCAAGGTCAATATCCCTTCCCCTGGGAAATGTAAAGCAGACTTGGACGAGCCCTTTCTTTATGTACTCTGTGTATCTACTGCACAGTCAATTTCAGTCTGGATAAGCACATAATAGAAATTAAGACACAGTTGTTTTTTTTATAGCTAAAAACGTCGCGTAGTAGTATATAGTTGCCGCCACGAAAAACTGCACTGATGACAAATCAAATCTTTATTCCTTCACTCTCCTAAATTAAAAAAGGCACATTGTTGTACTTATTTATGTCTACGGGCAGAGTGGTTTCACAATGGATTGTGCACTGTGTATTCAACCCACAGCGCAAGTTTGATTCCCAGCCATTGGTTTCAAGTGATATCTGAATCAGTCCTGAGCCCTTCCACCCTCCATCCAACCTGCTCTGGTCGGCGTGGTTAAGCATGGTCAAACAACCCCTAGTCGTCTTCGTTTCGAGTCCGCCCAGCAAGTCAAATGTCCTTCAGTCAGTGAGTTTATATTTAAGCTGGAAGGGACCGTTGATTTACGTAGCGCTTTTTAACAGTTGTCCAGCAGGGAAGACTAAGCAAATTACAACATCTCAGGGCACCGGTGGCAATTTAGTCAGGACAATTAACCCAGGCAACATGTCGTTGGACTGTGGGAGCAAAATGGAGTACCCAGCGATAACCCACACAGACACGGGGAGAACGTGCAAACATCACACAGAAAGGCACCCGAGCCGGGAATCAAACCCAGAACCTTCTTGCTGCGAGGCAGCAGTTCTACTCACTGTGCCATCGTGCCATCAGCTGTATACATATTTAATCAAATTGTGTTATGTCTGGAAAAATGCTAACAAAGCCATATTTTTCACACCTTGAACATATATTTTTTAGGTGGAGGTAAATGATAAAACATTTCCATTTGCCGCGATTTTGATTTATTAATTCATGGGAAACACTTTCGCTGCTGTTTACCATCACAATTTTATTTTGAATTGCACACGAATGCGAGTAAACATTATCCATCACCCACTCACACTCGAAATGATGATTGACATTTTCTTTGAAATGTTTGCCGTTTGAGCACAAAAAATCGTTACAGAAATGTCAAATGCACCGAAATGCAAGGCTGCTACTTATAATACGTCTCTGTGTCACTTATTTATTGCTTTTAATTGGTAACTCACCTGCATTCCGCTGCTTACAAAATACTACCAAACTTCAAGCAAGAAGCCACCTTGCTCATCATGCGATGCACGCATGTCTTGGGCGTACGCCGTGTGTCGTGTATTCCGCTAACCTTTGTACAGCTCCCTAAAGGCGCGCGTTAAATTGTACCGTGTGATGGTCGGCATTAAGTCCGACGTTTCTCTCCCCGTGCCGGGGAACTTAATCAGGTTCTGAATTTTCCACGCGTGGAGCAAAACGTGGCACAACACGAAAACACACTTAAGAACTAAGCAACACAACTGAGAATACTACACAGCAGACTTACATTTTATATCATTGAACTACAAAAGAGCAAAGAAATATATCATGACTGTTGCCCTTCAAAGCATGCGTCTTCTTTAAGTTAGGTATGTTGCAGTGGTTTACACCTTTATGATAGAGAACAGCTACTTCCGTGATCCTACACGAATCTATAAAGCTTTGAGATTTGCTAGCCGGCTAGTATCCAGTAACATAATACTACTTGTAAGTGTAAACGATATATGCAGTGCGATATCATGAACAGGGCGGCACGGTGGTGTAGTCGGTAGCGCTGCCGCCTCACAGCAAGAAGGTCCCGGGTTCAAATCTCGGCTCGGGAGCCTTTCTGTGTGGAGTTTGCATGTTCTCCCAGTGTCCGCGTGGGTTTTCGCCGGGCACTCCGGTTTCCTCCCACCGTCCAAAGACATGCTGCCAGGTTAATTGGCGTACTGACTAAATTTCCCCAGGCGCCCTGCGATGGACTGGCGTCCCATCCTCGGTGTTCCCCTGCATTGCGCCCTGTGTCTGCTGGGATGGGCTCTGGCTCACCGCGACCTTGTACAGGATTGAGCGGTTTCTGAAAATGGATGGATTGATATCATTAATAATTGGTGATTAGAATTAACATGTTCAGCTCAAAATCCATGGTATACCAGTTCCCACATATCTCTAGCGTTTACAAGATACAGTCATCTAGTGATCTTGTAATTAACCGTGGCAGCTAAGGAGTGCAATGCATCCCAGAGGATGCACATTAGGGAGCTGGAGAAATGCATCAGCTCCTGTCCAGGTGCTAGGTGGATTGTTACAACTTGGGATCACTGCAGATAGCTGCAGCTTGGCGGGACCTTCGTGGCTCATGATGATGTGGATTGGTCGTGGCTTATGATGATTATGATGCCAGCTGTGAAGGGGATAAAGTGCAGGGACGGTGGGTCGATGCGAGGTTGCTTTTCAAAACGTTCGTGCTATTGCCCCAGTAACACCAATTTCTTTGAGGCTTTTCTTCTTCTAGACTACTAGAGAACGGCAAGCGTGCCTACATCACATGACCAGGTCCGAATTTGTAAGCCACGTCAAGGCCTCGTGAGTCACGCGACTAATACTGTCCAGTGCGCCCGAGAGCTGCCGTATAATGCACTTGTTTATGCTGTCGTCCGCTGTTCCGTTTTGGTGGCAGTCACGCTGTTGGGTTATATTTAATTTTGCACTTTTGGGAACAGCTGCGTGCAGGGACCAGTCGCTGTTCTAAAGCAGTTGGCTGATCAAGCCCATACGGAACAGTGGTGGGGTCCTCAGTGAGGCTTTAATCAGAAACCTTGGCAGAACTCCACAGCATTCGCCAGGAGTCTTCAGATGACCCTGCTTCAATTGTCTCGTGCACGATGATTGAATGGAGCGGGGTCATATGAAGACTGATAAGGCTGTAATGAAAGGTGATGAATGAAATAAAGATTTCTGGATTTTAAATCATATCATTACAATCATTACATGTAAATGTAATGTCTGTGTTGGAATGGGGGTGTGCTGCACGTTAGCGTGTGAAACGACATGCACTGCTCGGTCAGTCTGTTAGATGTGCATGTGCACTGGCAGTCGCTAACAGCACCTAGCTCCAGCAGTCCATTGAAGGCTAATATTGGGGGATCTTTGGCTTTTGTCTTTGCACAGGTGGTTGAGACAGGGATTGGCGTTGGGTTTACTTGGTGAGTTCATGAGAAAATTGTTGTCAGTCGATTGTTTTCATTTATTTTTAAGCATTTCAGAGAGAAGCAGTGATAGTTTATTCGCAGTTGTCGGTGAAAGGAAGGGGGAGTGGACATGGTGTGACACGCTATGAAGTAATTACTACCCAGTGGGATTATAGAAACAAAAACGCCTACTTGAATTTGTATATACATTTTTATGCGTTGGGTTACGTACAAAATACGTGTCATAAATACGCCTCGACCCGACACAGCTAATTAGTGGTTTGTCACGTGAACAAAACGTGCCAATTCTTTACTACTTCAGCACACCGGTATGTTGAAGAGCATCCATCCATTTTCTAAACCGCTTGTCCTGGTGAGGGTCGCGGTGGCAGCAGTCCAAGGAGAGTGGACCAGATATCCCTTTCCTCAGCAACAGATTCCAGCTCTTCCTGGGGGATTCCCAGGAAATGTTGAAGAGCAAACCCACGTAATTTCCAATGAAGATACGATGTTTCGCTGATAGTTGCAATCCGCTTCATCGTTAAGAGCAATAAATAAAGTGCAAACAAAATCCTTAGCTAGGAGATATAAACAGTTTTTTTTACAAACGCTGCTCAAAACTTGTGAACGCGGTTCTCAAAGGAAACTGAAATAAAAAAGAACGAAAATGACAAAGATACAAACGTGTGTTTTGTAACCTAGAATGTTCAACGCAGAAATGGCTTATGTAAAGCACATCTTCCTTATGAAAATCTCTCTGCTACTGGTTATATCATAATAAGTCATACAGTGCATTATTATGTATCGTCTTAGCTTCATAAATGATCAAAAAGAAACGTAATTAAATGGGTCATTGAACAAGCCTATGAAATGAATGAAAGCTAAACATAAATAATATTGATTTGTTTTATATATAACGATGATTGTTGTCTTATAGGCACCACTGGGAGTGGAGCGGGTGTGCAGTGCTGAGCGGACTGACTTATGAACCCAACATTCTGAGTTTGATTTCTGCCCAAGGTTAGCATCATTGGTATGTGATATCTGAAAGGTTTCCAAGGAGCAATGCCTATAATAGACAACAGCAATGAACCCTGTCTCCCTGAGAAAATGATCACAAAACAACGTGTTACGAAACAAAATAATTTAGCAAAACCGTACAAAAATAATTTGCAAATAATAGCATTCCCATTGGTAACAATGTCGTTGTTGACATGCCGTTCTCTCCGCAGCCTTGTGCAGCGCTTTGTGACCCTCGGGTGAAAAGCACTCTATAAATGCTATTATTATTATTAACAAAAACAAATGATTGTCATAAGAGAGCCTGCCATTTTATTTGATGAACTAAATTTGCATCATTTAAAAGCTGATTGGAAATAGGATTAAAACGAGGTTAACTAAAGCTCAGAAGATGTAATGTATTGTTATGCAGTATAAATATGTTACATTACAAGCCATGGGAAATAATTTGAATGCATTATACCAGAGGTGCATATATTTCTTGAAATGCAATTATGTCCATGCCGATATTGCACTTGTATCCATTACACTCAATTCAGATCCGTATTGTGTCACTTGGTGTTTCATCAGTGAAATGTCAGTTGTGGTTGTTGTGACAACAAAAAAATATAACCGTTAAAATCGGCTTAGACATAATAGGAAGCTATAATTGCAAGCAATTACGCCATTTGCATATCTGAGCGCAATTGTGTATGTGTGCGCATATGTCATAGGTGTTTGCTGAAGGTATTTCATAACGTGACTTTAATAATACCCAAGTGGGCAACGAAATAAACATTAAGAGAAGTGATTGGAATTGTATGCGTCAAATCTGCCCAACGATTAATGGCAATACGTGCCCCCCCCACACAAGATAATGTGACCAACAGGACGACCTCCTCATTGAACCGCTTAGAAGGCATGATGATTGCAGAGCTCATGCTGCCTTGCATGACAAACTCTGTTTGGATGCCAGTGGTGGCCTCACTTCATGAAATAAAAGAGGACATAATTTTGGCTGGAAATACTCTGAGCTTAGATAAACCTCCTGGGGCATCAACCTCCACAGTGTGCCAGGAAAAGTCTTAGCAAGGATTATTCAATGTTATCTCTCCGAGTATTGTATGCCGAAGCAGAAGACTTTGGAACAAGACTACGGGTTCAGATAGGGGTAGTCATGCAGAGACGTAATATTCACTGTCTGTGTGTGCTACAGCAGACATGTAGGAGATTTTAACAAGACCTATGCCTTTGCTTCATTAACCTAGTCAAGGCCTACAATGCTGTATGGAGACCAAGCCTTTGTGTTGATCGTCATGCCTACAGGGTCCTTGACCCCTAAAGGAACATGGTTAATTAATTTTCACAACGATGCTGGGAAGGCTTGGGTAACACTAAGCTATCAGTTAGCAAAGCCATTCCCTGTGCATTTAGTTATGTGGCAGGGGTGTCCTCTGGCTCCTACACTGACATATGTTTTGAGCAGAAAATATACAAATTCTGACATAGCTGTAACAATTTATTTTCCCATCTGGTTTGAAAACAAAGGGGAGCTAATTGATGTGGTTAATTAAGATATGGCTTCCTACTGATTAGCCATGTTAAGTATGCTAATAGCCTGGTGATTGATGCCTATTCTGAGAAAAAGTTGGAGATCCTGCTTTCAAGAGAAGACCTTGCCACCAAGAGTTGTCAACATCTGCCAGGGTATCTGGTGTCAAACACTTCAATTAACGTCTCCCCATGACTCGTGGGATGATTGTCTAGAGGGCCGAAGTCCCTCTGCATGAGCAGTAAAAGAATTATGAAATTTGTAACGCGCGCAAATTCCACAAGACCGGCCCAAGCACCTGTGAATGTGGAGAAGCAGACCATACTATGGAACACTGCCTTGTCTGTGCTCTACTACCCAACCTCTGCAGCTCAAAAGACCTTGCGGAGTTCAATGAAAATGCAAGGGGCTGTGTAAGAAAATGGGAAACTGTAATTTAACCATCGCGCTTCGAAGAATCGCAAAGAAGAAGACCGACTACTGACTAGGGTTTGGAAACAGATTTCTAAACTCAGAATAATTTGAGTGGCATAACCATATAATACAAATCTACCACGTATAACACGAACAGTTTTGTTCACTCTGTAAGAAAGGAGAACGACGGAGAGATGCGAGGAACTGCAGAGAGGCGGAGTGGGGCGGGGGAGAGGGGGGAGGCAGCCACTCATTAAGCCGGTGCCAACATTTGACTTCTTTATACTAAGATTTTATCGGTCAAATAGTAATTTTTTTTAAGTCATCAGTGGCATAACACAACATGGAAGCTGCCTGGGATCTCACTTCAGACGTCATTTTATGATCATGCACTCTTGTCTTTGTACGTGTGAAATTTGGACTCCTTTGTTGAACCTCCACTAGCTTTAAACATGCTAGCCTGCCTACTATATATATCTAAGCTTTATCAATGTTAGAGTATGTGAGGGGCTTTCAGATACTCGAGAGATTTGAACAACGCTGCTGGCAGGTCAACCTGGATAGCGGCCGTTTAAACCGGTAACAACAAATGGTAACCGACTTCCAGCATCTGCTCGTATAAGTCTTGTATCCCCACCGCCACTGGAACTGTGCTTTAACCAGGCCAAGCCAGAGACAGTATTCCAATGGCAGCCTGCTCTTCACTGATCCTATCCCAATGGATTTTCCAGAATCCGGTCCCCTGGCTCCCTTTCGCAAAAAAAAAAAAAATCCACACTCTCTACAGGGGAAACCTTGGAATAAGCTTGCGATGGCACGGGGTCAAATGCACAAGCAAGGCGAGTGTAACTCGACATGCGACAGCCAAGCCCGGATCCAGCCAAGATGAGAGAGGGGGGTGGGGGGCTGGTGAAAAAAAAACATGACCACGGTGGGATGGATGGTGGAGGGGAGTGATGGGCGGCGTTCCAGGGCAGCCAGCAGCCTATAGCTCCCATTTGGTCGACAGAGCAAGCTATTAGTTTCCCACTATGTAGCTACAACGGGATTCTGCCTCGGTGTGATGGTTACAATACCGAACTTGCAATGCAAAGGCTTGTAAGTTCAATCCCCCCCAGAGCGACAATTGCAATAATCGGCCAGTTTCTTAACCCCTCCCTCCCATCTTGGTCCATCCACAATATAGAGGGGTTCAACCACGGTTAAACAATCGGCAGGTCACGTGTGGTGGGGTAGTGTATAAGTACTGCCACCTCTTCCAAGGTGTCTGGCCAGTGTGAAAGAGTGGGCCATTGTACTTTTTTTGAGGGGGCTCTCTTGAGCTCCCTCTGGTGGTTGCCCTTCAACCAGTAGTGGTATGACCAGGGTAGTAAAGGGCTGCACCTTTAACTTTTAATTAGCTATTATTATTTATCCGGGTCAGAACCCTCTGGATATCCAAGCCAATGGCTGTTACGCTTACCAATTTTCCTCCACATGCCCGACCCATTGTGTACAATAGGGCAAAAACACTGTGGCCTTACCACAGAGTGATGCTACTCATTGCTGTGGATGAATGATGATGATGATGGGTCATGGTGACGGCTTGGAATTTGCACTTGCAACCCCCTCGATTTGAGAGTTGAGTGCTCCAACCACAACATAACCAGCGCAGAATGGTTCCTGAATTGTCACAATAGAGGTTAAAGAGGAAGACTTTATGTGGCAGAATTTCTGGCACTTTTTTGTCTTGCGGCACGCGCTTGTCAGAATGCCACAAGAATAATGGCAATGGGTCACTACACCCACACAACACTTGATTAGCCAAGCTCCCTGGTCTAGAATGCTGTGATTTTGCATGGGAATGGTATCTCTATGGCACCACTCTTAGCTATGCTATAGTCTCACCCCCTCTTCACCCCGAATAGTTAAACGTGGCTGGACAAAAATGCAGACATTGCTAGATAGATAGATGTGTATTATTGCAGCAGGACATACGACTACAGATAAGTGGTGGGCATCGCAGCCTCTCCTCATAGGCACAGGGGAGCGGAACACATGACATGCAAAAGCAGATTGTATCGTTACTAATTCTGTTTGCATACAAATGCGTTTAAGTTAGTTTCACAGTCTGTCTCGCCTAAATGTTAGATCCCCCTCCCCACCACCTTTAACCAAGGTCACACGCTTAAGGGCCCATTCTCGACCAATTCTATTCATTCCACTGAGTCATTAGTTGTGCATTGCAGCTGTCATTTTTGCATGCGTGCAAGAGCGTGAGTGCCATTCACCTACACTGCTTGTGTGCACATGTGCCTGTGTTACATAAAGCCCTTCCCTTAAAATGTTATTGGAAAAATATATCTACAAAATGCACAGGCGTGTGCTGTAGCCAGAGGAAATGCGAGGTGTGGGGTGCGACTCATGAATGATAGTCAAGGCCCATAGTTCACTTTTTTTACGCTCACAATGGATGGGGGAGGGGAACTGTGCTCTTCTCTTATATATATAAAGGCTCCCGCATGAATTGCAAATCATGGAACCATCCTAAGGTGCAGCAAAAATGGCCATCATTCTCCCAACAACAGGCAGAATAACGGTCCGAAACCTTTCTTGAATTGTACGCATGGCATGGGGGGGGTAGGATATATTGAGAGGCGGAAAAAGGTGATAATGCAATTACAGAAATGAGTTTTAATTAACATTGCCTTAATAGTGATGAAATAAGGTGGCGGATACTAAAACCATTTAATCTCAAGCAAAACCGCTTGACATTAATTAATTAAGCATGTAACTATACACTGATTAATCGATTGAAATAGATTCTTATGCTTACGATACATGCATCAAATTCTGAGAGCGGAAATTGATTATTTGTGATGTATACAATTTATATGCTAATGTTACACATAGGCTAATGGAGCAAGCAAAAGTGTACAAATGAAGAGAAAAAATTGGAATACAAATGGGATGGTAAAATCGAGACAATTGATTCTTGCATAGAATCATGACCTCAAAGCGTAAATGTGGCTTTAGCATCACAATGGAATTCACAAGAAGATTAATTTGTTGTATCTAACATTTACCTTAAACTGATATTTTTGTGGAACTTTGCTGATATTTACATCATTATTAATATTTATCGGTGTATAAAATAAAGATTTCCAATGCAAAAATATTGAATGATCAATGCATCCCTTTGTGCCTTCTAGTGGCACATGTCACTTAATGCACTCCAGTGGGCAGTACTGGCATAAGCTGTACAAACTGTGCCTCGCACGCTAACAGATGAACATTTATAGCTTTGAAAACCCTACAAACAGTCTATTGATAATGGGGACATTAAATTGTCGATTCTATTTTAAAGGGGTGAGTGCACCATGAACCAAGTTTTAGGCATTATTTGTATCTTCATCGCTTAAGTGCCGCTATAAAGGACGAATACGCAGCAACTGGGACAAGTCATCTGATTTTCCCCTTGCCACATTTGTGTCTCCCTTGACGCCCAATGTTTACACAGAAGCCTCGTGTGCTCATGGCAAGTCTAAAACATAAATAGGGGGCAATTATGTTTCTTGCATTTGTGAGTGACTTTTATTTAACTGTTTTTATAAAAAATTTTTACAGTAGAAGGCCTTATAACTACATCGAGCAAATTAAATATTTGAGGTTTTTTTTATTGTAAACTAGCTTTAAACATGTTTGTAGGCCAGCAGTTGTCTTTACTGCATAGACAATCGATGCACAGTTGCTACTAAATTAATATCCACACGAGGAATATGTTTGCAACATTTTTACACTACAAGTGTTTTTTCTTACTACACGCTGGTTTAAAGAAATGGCCATTAGCATGTGATAATCCATCCGTAGCCTTGCATTTTCAGAATTACTTGCATTTCCATTATAAGTAGGCATTATTATGCCTACAAGAAACATACAGAAATACACTTGTATGGATGCAAGATGTTCGAATGACACTATACTGTAGGTGTTATTGAACATTTACTAAGAAAACATGAATTGCTCGATGTGGCTGAGTGCTGAGCTGGCTCCACTGAAATCCTGTGTTCAATTCTTGTCAGACACCGATGATTAAACTTGGTTCTCAAACGTAGTGAGTCGATGCTCTCAGCCCAGTTACAATGCCGGTACTGACTGATTGAAAATGAAAAATATTAGTCCGACTGTAAATCCACAAGCATTTCTCTACCTAGCTGGGCAACTGTTCTGCTCCCTCGTGTGGTAAATAGGTCGCTCGAGATGTCAAAGTAAGTTTTGTGGTATCCCATGCCATGGATTGTTCTCTAACATAGAGTTGTGCCCTGTTCTGCGAAAGTTCCAACTACAATCTTCATCCCAAGATATGCCAATAATCGCACAATTTGAGCAATGAGGTTTACAAGCGGTGCCACATTTGGCCCTTGCTTCAGAGACTCACGGATCAAACCCAGCAGCCGTCCTTATCATTACTGTGGGTGTAATAACCACGATAACACTGCGTGCCCTCAACTTCACAGTGGATATGTTAACGAGTAGGTCATTGTGTGCTGGTGTCACGGTCCAACTTTAGGATTATCTATAATGATCATCACCCCCTACTGGCAGACGAATGCTCCCACATCACTAACGCTAATGAGAAGATCCTGGTCTCTTGAGTTCTCACCTGGTTAAACAAAATCAACCTGAGACTTGAAAGTTGGATACATTTGTGTAAAATAATCAAACAAATGAATTGCTTGCATTCAGTTTGAGTTTTAGATACTACAAAGCGTGTCTATACGTTTGTAAAAGGCAGGTGGGCAGCAGCAGTTGAAGAATTCACTCAGGGGCCGAGTGAGACGGATTGTTCTGTCAATATGGAAAAGCTAAAAGTTTATAGGGCCGTTGCTTAAGCATGCAGCAGACATTTATCAATGCCAAACAGAGCAGCCTGCCAGAAGCAAAAGCCCTTCTAAAGCAGGCTTAAGATGTTCAAGAACAGATGCACGTGAAAGAAGCATCAATACACTGGAATTAAATTTACAACTTGTAACCGTCTTCATTAAGTGTCACGTTTGACAAAATTATAAAGCATATATCACAGCATACAATGCTTGCAGAAAATAAATGAAAATGTTGTATTGCATTAAATACAATGGATCCCTTTTATGACCATCATGAAAAGTTGTAACAAATATTGTTCATGTTTATTTTAGTAAATCCCACGTATTTATTAGGTCAAAATACACTTATGTTATATTTATGAACCAATATGCCGGCAAAATTAAGTGCAGAATGAAATTGTATTTCAGAGCGCTTTGTTTGGTCAACATTGCTGGCTACAACCCACATCACAAAATCGTATGTGCTTTGATTTAAACTTATTTCACTCTTTGAGACCTGTGGGAACAACTGTTCACTTGCATGAACATGCAAAGTCATGCCTATGCATATAGCATATCTCAACACAGACGTTTCAACGTGACCATTACTCCAGTACAGTACTGCATATTGAAATAATAATGTTTAAGATGTGCAGTACCCTACTCTCATCGCGTATATTGATGATATAATGATTAACTGCCAAGCCTACATCTTGACCTCATCCTCTCTAATGCTCCTGACCACCCCCCTCCAGTCTCCACTTCACCCATTGAAATTCAATGATTTCTACCAAATTAGATTCAATCACTTGTTCTCCAAGGCTGCTCACACCACAGATTAAATCTATTTCTAACCTCCTTTAAATATATTCGACCTTTCTTGCATCTCATGTACACATTACGAAATATTCCTTTTGTCAACTCTTTCCCTTCAAGCAACTTCACCATTCTATTCAGTTTTACGCTCTCTTTACTGAGCCTAAATGACCTTGCGCCTCTCAAAACCAAGGTCTGCCTTCTGCACCTTCTCCATTCACCCTGCGGCTGCTCTCTGGTTCATGTCACAATATAAAAAACAGCTCCTTCCACATGCTTCAGAGAAAATGGAGGAAGTCTATAACGGACATCCGCCATCAATTTTGAAAAACCAAAACAGCATTCTCAGATAAATCCCCCATGCATTTAGCTCTGACCCTCTTTCCAGCTGTAATGGGGGACACTACATAGTCTCCTATACGAACCAAACCTTGGTACAAAGTTGTGTAGTTGCTGTAATGGACTTGCTCCAATCAAAATTGGCTAAATTGATCAAAGCGTTGGAGCCACAAACCAAAACAAAAGTAATAGTTTCATATGTAAAAATCCGTTTGGCTTGATGTGTACCCATCAAATTCCTTATTGTGAATTAAATGCTTCCAAATACAAACACATTGGGCAGTGTACATTATACTTGCATATACATTATATTTTTTCACTTATTTGTTAAGGCCCAGGTTTGTGTAAGCCTGGATCTATACATCTGTTTACCTTGAATCAATTGACTTTTCATAGTCTGCAAAAAAACAGACATAATGGTATTTTTTATTCATTTATCTCATCTACAATCTGATTGATTGTAGGTCAATCCAGCTTGCTCATGTGGTTGGTTGACCTCTAAATTGTCCATCATTTCATTCTCCATGAGCTTTGTGAGCGATTTATATTCGTATGATAAGAAGCTAATGGCGCTGTAATTCAAATCAGTTTTGTCTCCCTAGAGGCATCATTTCACGATTGAGGGATTTCATTTTGTGTAAACGTTTAATAAATAGGACCGCTAATTTTGATCAAATATCTGGTCCTGCTTCTATGACGATGTCCACACTTAATTCCTGCGGTCTGAGAGCTTTTCACTTTATCGGACTGTCAAGGGCATTGGTTACTTCTACAAGTGGAGGATGTGGTTGAATATACTTGACCTTTGCAATGATCAATTATTTTAGCAACCTAGTCAAATTTACCAGAACCAAATGAAGTCGAGATATGGACATAATTGATTTAAAACCAAAATAGGAACTGTTAAATTACACAAAGATGGCCATTATCGTTCATTTGACACTGCTAGATATTAAACTTCGTTGCGGAAAATTAGGTCTATATACGGAACTGAATAAGATAAACAAGCGATTCACATTCTATTATGAACTGTGAGATTATGTTTGTTTAAAGTAGCCTTTTAGAGGTAATCTGATTGCCCGGAATGGTGAGTGGAATTGAAAAGAGCATTACACGCCTGAAGAAAATAGAATGTCTTGGCAAATAGGAATTGTCAGATGTAAAATTTGCTAAAGTTGCATTGTTGGCCCCAAGTGAATCGGATGACATTACAGTTTTTTTTAATATGGAATACTAAACACTAATACAACAAATCATGACGAAGGTCAGCAATTTGGATTGAAAAGAGCAAGGTGCATGCAACGTAATGTTTGCCTCACTCTTGACTTTGGTTTTGCAAGACATCCAGAACATTCTTAAAACTCAATTAATTAGCTGAAAGTATTATTCGTTGTCAAAGATGCCCAATTCCTTAAAATTTGCCCAGTTAATTTTTTTTTTTACTACAAACGTATAGAAAAAATTCAAGCGGAACAAGTCACGTTCTAATATCGTAATCAGAGCACACACACACAACCATTAACTGTTTCAATACAACAATGCTTCCCAATGCTTCCCAATCCTGAATGCCTGACGTGCATCGGTATTAACATGTTCCCATTACTTTCAGAAGGTGTTGCAGCAGAATATATTTCTTCTTGCTCAATAACACCTCAATACAGCCTTGCTAGGCGACCGCTAGCGGCTCACGGTATTTCCGCTTTGTTTACATCCCTCAGCGATCCCCTTGTCCTTTACATATTTCCAGAAACCGTGGCAGATGCGGATACTCGATGCACAAATGGAGAATTTAAAAAACTCTCCGGCGTGCGACTGTAGTCACCCAGAACCGCGGAACATATAACGAACGACTCAATGCCTGAATGAATATACGCACGTTGTAAATGTAACATTATTATTATTAATTATTCACAAATACAAATGGACCACTCTGCTCCCCTGACGCATTAATCCGCCTCGACCACGTCAATGTCAAATCATAGTCGTTGCTCTCCAGCTACATCCGCCACAGAAAGAAGAAGATTTGATAGTGTACCGTAGACCCGTGTCTAGAGGCAAATGCTCTGAGATAATGAAAATCTCACAACACTGAACCAAACAGCCACCAGCATAAAATCCGCCGCTATCTTATCTTATCCGTATGGGGCAGACTTAAACTCAGAATTTTCAGACAAGAGGCACAATCTTCAGTTGCTAAGCTTCTGTAGCACAATGTTTGACAAACTTTATAAAGATACACGGTTTTTTCTCTTTAAAGAAGAAAAAATATATATAATCTTACCCAAGTACTGGCAACAGCAGAATAATCATCTTACTCTTTCATGCATGGAATCGTTATACTCGCTGCGCATGGTGTTTTGAATTATATCAGCCGTAGCAATACTATATAACGCACGTTTTCAATAAGAAACATTTATTTGCACATCATTGCACCTGCTCTAAACAGTTGTTTTGTAAACTGCCACTTACTGTCGAACTGTCACCTGTTTTCAATCGCTGCCAAAGCAGTTGGATCCAATGTGCTTCGCACACAAAACATTGATTGGTAGTTAATTTTATTTTAAATAAATCAATCACTGGTGACTAATTGCAATGTAGTCAAAATGGAACGAATGTAATTAAACTAATTAAGCTGAATTTTAGAATGGCAATAACATTGGCAAAAATATTGATGTGCGGTACTTTATTTTTGATACGATGTTTTAGCAACTAAATTACATCATTTACGTTATTCAAATCAAGTAATTGTAGCAGAATTAAACAAAAACAACAAGGCAGAGTAGATAGTTCAACACAGCTAAATCCTACAACAACTATGTTCACGTGCAAGGTGCTAAATCATGTATGTGACCTTAAGCGTTTGAATTCGACACAGAGCTGGGAGAAATGTACAACGAGTGATAGGGTGGATATCACAGTCAAATCGGTATATTTTAAGTTTAGATAGAGAGATGTTTGTTCTTACAGCAGTGTGAAAGCTCTGGATGCGGGATTCCTGCGACACACCGAACGCTTGAACTAACCAACGCACACAATATATAAAATCACAAGGTAATACAACAAAAACTCGCAACATTAAATTGTACACAGGTGAAACCCTGACCACAATCATAAAGTAAACAGTATCACACAGTATTGCACAAGATAAAAGTATAAACCACCTATCATTTTCTGCAATTGCAACGAGACAGACATTTTAAATCTAATAGGGTGGGATCTAAGATCGCTCATCGTAGTAAATTGAATGTGGGAAGCGAGCAGGGAACTGCGGCAGTCGATAGTCACCCGGAACGAGCGTACGGTATGGAACAGAGCTCTAGTCGGCCAAGTGCAGATGGTGAGCTGGCTTGCCTGCTTGGAATTTGTCACTTAGGTGTGGCGGGGGGACAAGACAGTCAGTTTTTATTTAAACTGGAAAGAACCGTTGAGCTATGCACCTATTTTTAACAGTTGTCCAGCGGGGGAGGGGTAAGCAAGTTAGCTGTTTTTTTCCTGTCGTTGTTGACATGCTGTTCTCTCTGATGCCCTTGTGCAGCGCTTTGTGACCCTCGGGTGAAAGGCGCTATATACATGCTATTATTATTATTATTACATCTCAGGGCACTGTGGCAAATTTAGTCAGGACAATTCATTTACCTAGACAGTATGTCTTTGGACTGTGGGAAGAAACTGGAGTGCCCGGAGAAAACCCACGTGGACACGGGGAGATCATACAAACTCCACACAGAAAGGCACCTGAGTTGGGAATCGAACCCGGGGTCTTGCTGTGAGGTGGCAGCGGTACTCAATGTGCCGCAGTGCCTTGTGGAGCGGCTGGTATGTACAACCAAATACTTATCAGCTTTAAACACTCATTTGTTTACAAAAATATTTTGTATGCAACTTTTTTGGTGAAAAATATATTCAATTCCAATGCTGAATGAGAAAGAAAACGTGAAAAACATGTAAGTGTGAAATGTTCCCAGCAGTAGTTATAGGAAAAAAAAATATATATTTTATGCCGTCACGAGTATTAAATAATATGGATAAAATTGTAAGTGATATCAAGTCTACACTATTTGCAGGATTGATGGATGATATGGCGGATGGTACAGTGGTGCCTGGAGTAGTGAGCACATAAAGCCAAGAGACTCCATAGAGGGCTTCAATGGCGGCTTGGCTGGAATCTTTGTCAACTGGTCTGTGATAAAATAACAATCAGCCAACATTGCTTTTTGCAGCTTTAGAAAATGTTCCCTTTCACACATGAGCTTTCTTTGTCATAATGTGGAGCAAAAGTGAAACGGTTTGTCATTCAAGCGTTGCATAGTTTTCCAAGGCCACTTTGCTTTACACAGCAACCTGGCTGCTGGCAAAAACCTCCTGCATTATCGCTATAAAATGCAAATATGCAGCGATACAATTGTTTGCTCATTCCAATACTGGCAGAAGGGCCTGCACTAGAGAGAGCTCTAGGCAATCGTACTAGACTAGAGTCAAGAGGGTGTTTTGGTCTCATCTTCCATGCCGGCCAAATGTCTTGGAAGAGTCCCCACACTTTACCCATTTCTACCGCCGATGGACAGAGATGGGTGGGGAGTTAAAGAGGTCAAATTGAACTGGCGACCTGTGTGCATTGCAAGTCCAGTGTGCTAACCATTACACCACAGCAGCATCCTTATTATTAACAAAGTAAACTGCAATTGGAGAACTGCCTGTGGGTTCATGGTCCATTCCGTTGTGATGCAGGTATCTCTTCACTAACCTGCAGTGACCAGAATGTGAAGCCTAAAAACCATAGCCCCAAATCCCCAGCAGCTGTAGCTTCAACAGTCATAGCATTGACAGGGTAGATTAAGGAGCGTGTGGTGCCGAAGCATCTCTAGGTACAGAGCACTGTCTGAATGTTATCATCGCTAACAAATCGAACCTTGTCAAACTGCAGACAGAACTGAAAGAAATAAGCTGGAACATGAATTCCAAATAGTGGCCAAGTTTTCGCTCCAGAACGGAGAGCTGAAAGTAATTATATGGTAGTCATACTCTTTGTTTCTGTAGGATTTAAACAGCGTTTTAGTGTTCTACAGTGCTTTATTCTTACCCACTAAAACTGTAATATTTTTCTACTATATGCTCTAACACAGAGTGATGAAAATATAGACCAAAAACATGGAAGCTCCCAGACCATACAAAATAATTGTAGACATCATCAAAGAAGCAAGATTAGCTGTTGGATCAAAATCATCAGACGAATTTACTGAACGTTCATACATAAATAAAATTCCTCAATCAACATGTAATGATGGCTCTATTGATTCCCATCAAAAAGGAGCTGAAACTGAATTGAATAATTACAGGGTCCATTAGCCTCTTATCACACGTATATAAATTATTCACGAAGATCACTGGTAACAGAATAGATAATTTTGAGGCCAACCACATGAGCAAGTGGAAATAATAAGATACAGTACATATATATATTGTGATGTATGTGATCATACACTGCGGCAGGGTGGCGCAGTGGTAACATATTCGCCTCACAGAAAAAATGGTCTTGCCCGAGGAGGTTCGAGTCCCACCTCAGGCACCTTTCTGTGCAGAGTTTGTGTGTTCTCCCCCTGTTCTGCGTGGGTTTCCTCCGCGTACTCCAGTTTCCTCCCACAACTAATGAATTAGCCGATAACATATTAATATATAGGACACAGTGTGTGGCAATATGTTGGCGCCGGCACACCCGCTTGTCTGCCTTCTCTGCCTCGCTGCGGTTTCCTCACGCCTGAGTAATTCTCTATCCGAATTAATACCTTCGAAATTGGAGGAATATGTGTGCGTTATAAATATAGTTTACTATTATTATTAAATGGTTTTATGTGTGTACGCACTGAAGGTACCCGGTGCGAATCCTTCATCAGTGCAATTTTAACTACACCAAACCAATTAAGATGGATACGTCTGTGACAATGTTGTGTATCCTGAAATTGTGTAGTCTGCATGTCAGGATGAAAATCTTAAAAAGGACAGAATAAAGTTGAAAGGATAAGTTCGGCCAAAGGCACATTTAACACCTTCCGCGGTAACTAGCAGTACGCATCTATAACAAAGCACAACTAATGAATTAAGCAGTAATCGATAAATAAAAATATAACAGAGAATTATCGATACGTTTTAACATTGCACCTTATATTTCCAGTATAGAACCACTTATGACACTATCCATCCATCCATCCATTTTCTAAACCGCTTGTCCTGGTGAGGGTCGCGGCCTTATGACACTAAATCTGCAAATTAAGCAACCCTCTTATCACGCTTTGGTTTGCCTGCCCACATGACAGTGCATTTAGGGTTCTGTTCCGAAAAGGGTGAACTGTAATGTCAAATCTGTAATAAAGGCTTGATACGTATAAACCCAAGAGCCATATGATGTGGTATGCTAACAGATTGTCTGCTTTGCTTCAGATTCTGCACAAAAAAACTAAAACTATTGCGATGTAATGTAAACATTTCACCAGAGGCGACTGATGCTGCACTATTCCATTGTCTCCAAAGATCAACAACACAGGCAAGACAAATATCATGCAATGTTAGAGTATTTGTGCAGCTTGTACTTTAATATTACTGTTACAAGTATACGCAGTCTTAGTCATGGTACTGTAGAATTATTGAATGTTTGTTTATAGTAGTAAGCTTAAGTTTGTATATTAATACAACGAGCAAATTGTGTAATTCCTACATGTGGAAGAGTAGGCCAAAATACTATCGAGAGGGTCTCTTTAGAGCTCCCACTAGCAGAGGCCCTTCTGCAAGCAGTGGTATGAGCAAGACATTGCAGGGCTGCACCTTTACCTCATCTGATAAAATATAATTTATCCCAATAATTAATTCCCTTACATTTACTAAATAGAAATTTAGAACATTGAAAATATCGCCGTCATCAACATTAAACGTAATTCAAATGATCATGTTTATATGCTGATTGGATTATAATGCGGAACCCATGACATCTTCCAAAACAATTTTAACAACTAACCAGATGGCGAGACACACAAATGCTTTACAGTAGTGTCATAAATTACCGCGTTTAAAGGCATATAAACTACAGGGAAATTAGATTGTCATGCAATTGTTTTGTCGGTCAAAATATAAACATCATCACGTCTTAAGAAATTAAAACTCAAGACATTTCAAACATGGTTTTGCATAAATTAAATATAAATATGCACACATTATTCATGCTGTCTTTGATAAAACCACTTATTCTTATTTCCATAACATTAACTCACGAACATCACAATAAATCGTGGTGGTTGAGTTGTACGCTACAGCCACTGCACACCGTCCCATGGCCAGCCAAGATGTAGCAGGTGGGCACGGAGTGAAGCAGGTGGGCTCGTGATAGCACCCATAGGGAGGGAGAACTCTATTTAGCAGAGGGGCACTGCTTCCTAGCAGCGACTCCCCCTTGGCTACAGACATGCCCTAACCCCTCTACACCTAATGTACCGTCTGCCCAATGCCCATTCCAACACATCTCTCACCCAACTCACGCCACCTAGTACTGATGAAGGCATTATACAATACTCGCGAATGTACCCGGCCATGAAAAGTTGTGCTGGGTTGTTGTAGGTGGTGCCTGAATGAATAGTTAATGGGAAAAACACACTCTCGGACTTATATTATAGATATAACTGATTAAACAGAAATCGTTCTGTTAAATCATCTTCTTCAAACTGTATTCCAACATTATACAGGCAATATACTGTGGGCTTTATAGTGAGTTATCAAAATCGATTTTTCATTTCATGACATGACACTGATGGTACAATTGGGATGGAATTGGGGAAAAAAGCCTAAGATCGGTTGTTAAAAATAGTCTAGTACCCCCATAACCGATTACTGTATTCAGAACCATGGCCAGCGCCATGGTTGAAGTCCCAAAATTCTGTGGGAACCATAGCACCAGTAATGGAAATTGATTAACTGTATTTCGAAATACATTTGGGTACCATAATTGAAATATGTTGTTGCCAAGGCAACAAAACAATTCAAATGAAAATATAACTAAATTAATTAAACCCCGGGGCGGCACGGTGGCGTAGTGGGTAGCGCTTCCGCCTCACAGCAAGAAGGTCCCGGGTTCGAATCTCGGCTCGGGGTGCC
>JAZEWU010000010.1:2849605-2915841 GCA_036362915.1 Geotria australis
ACACCCGGACTTTCACAGAAACATGATTCCACCCCCCCCCACACACACACTTTTTCCTGCAACACCCGCAGCTGCGACGCGCCTGCATCCTAGCACTCCTAAATAAAACATGTGCACAAAACGTGTATGATTTAGACTTTAGAGCTATCGCGCAAGCAGGGCACTGCTGGGGACAGCCACCAGGAGCGTGATTTCCAGTCGCCATCACAGATGGCAGCCGCTGCTCCTGCCACAGACAGTCCCAGCAATAATTTCTGATGTACCCAGTTCCACCTGGCTCGATAAAAAAAGAGTGGCTTTAGCAGGGAATGCTGGCGGGTCCCAGCAATAACGTACAAAGGTGATGACAGTTCGCCTTGATACCCAACGCCTCGTCTCACCCAGGGGGTCCCAAGCCTAATGCTCAAGCCATTCAGTGACACAGCTCTGCATCTGCTAGATAAAAAATACACTTTTTAAAATAGAAAATCATTTGACGCAAATTAATTCGGGCAACAAGCCATACTCCACAGCTTGGAAATACCACTAATTCACGAACACGTCAGCGCTCAACATTTCCATTACCGTTTTTCTTCCAAGAACGAAATACAAAGGGTTAGGGAATTATATTCCTCATCTGTCTCTCTGCAGACACATCCATCTATTAGTCCAATTGAATGCAGCATTGCGTCTATTAGCGCAGTAATTCCGAATTAAGTTACTCCATCGGTGTGGCTGGTGTTTGCATAATCAATACGCAACTGCACTGAGCTAAATCTTGAGAAGTTGAGAGCACATGGTAAATGCAGCTGTTTTGCATAGAAATATACAAACACTGTGACTTAAGCGTTCCGAAGAACACCTGCATGAGTATGGGAATAAAACCATGGCATATAGATGTTTGTTTTGTTTATTTAAAATACTATTTTGGGGGCGGCAAACATGCACTCATGTCTTCCTGTTTAGAGATTCAGTTTGTCAACGTAATGTGATATGCACGTGACGCAGATCCTCACCTAGCATGCAGTCTCTTGCAATGTTTAATGTTTCACCTGCGTCAGAGGTTTTGATTTGCTGAACACATTAAGGCTTTTGGTCATTAACACTACATTTAGTCTTCAATTGTTGTTCAATTGTCTGTTATTGTTGTATTCGCAAGGTCCCCTTTGAACAAGAGACCAGTGGTTATAATGCGCTCTCACACAGTTGAAATAGGTAATGAGTGCCGCTATCCATAGCCGTATAATTAACATTGCAAATAAAATAACAACCTTTGTTTTGAGGTTCAGCATTCAGCATTACGGCATGTGCACCCGATCTGAATGTTAAATTCACAAATTGTTCCCAACAATCAAAGAAACAGGCGAAAGGCAGAGAGTACAAAAAACAGAAGATGCTGAATATAAACACACTCTATAAGGCAAGGCCATGTGTGCTAAAATCAGAAGCAGTGTGATTGTCTCCAAAGTTTTTCACCACCTTCCCTGAACCATTGCAAGGTCTTCTTCTTTGCGATTCTTCGAAGCGCGATGGCTAGCTTCTGGACATCGCTGTCTTTCAGCTCGGCCTTGAAGTGTTTGGTAGGATTCGCAGGCAATACCAAGTATTACCTGACAGGGATCGCGACGTGAACGCTCCTACCTTGACCCCCATTGCAAGGTTAGGGTGTGTTTCTTTAATCATAATTTGCGTACGGATGTAAGGTTAGTTTATGTCCAGCTGCTTCGTTAAATCCACGTGCAAGTTGAGAATTTAGTTGACAATCTAAGCCATGCATCACCTTTGCAATACTAATAATATAATGGGCAATGTCATGCTTAAGAATCCCCATTGTGCATGAGCATTTCCTATAGGCTCCTATGGTAAGGACTGATCAAATGATCCGTCCTTCTCTTAGGTCACAGGCGCAGAACAATGTGAATCGTTTCATTGTTGTTTGACAAAGCCTGCCGACTAGTGGATGCCCATGTCTTAAAACTTCCCTTCCATATACCGATATTCAATGCAGATTGCATTTTCTCACCAAAGTGAATTCAGTATCCCTTGGCAAGCCAAAACACATTAAGAATCTGTCTCATTCGAGTTGCTGATGATGTGAACAAGGCTTTACAAATTATATCCCTTAATGGATTTTCTATTCCAAGACCTATTATGGAATACGTATACAGAACTGTGTAGTAACACTCTGGCAGTCCAACTAATTACAGACGACACTAATACTGGGTTCAAACTACTTGTCCGGATACATTACGAAAATGCTTAATGTGAAGAGGCCCTTTGAAGTACTGCTGATGCTGTCATTCATTGCGGTTTCAAGTTTATTTTGTTTAACCAGGTGATAATTCAAGATATAAGGACACCGTCTCATTTTCAAGAGCAATCCGGGTCACAAAAAAGCAAAAGCAACCCATATGAAATCACGTAGAGCGTTAAAGAAATTAGAAATCAGATCAAACAAAACTGTGTCAGAGGGGACATTCACTGTTAAATAAAACATTCCCTGTAGCACAAGTCAGATCGAGCTGATTATTCTAGAATATACAGCTGACAAATACTCTGACAATCCCATAGATTATAGAGCATAACTAAAATGTGAAAAAGTAATGTCACTTCAGTCAAAAAGTCTGAGCCGGCAGTGATTTTAGATGCGACTGAGACGGCCTCGTATTCATGTGAGACTTGTTTTCGTGTACACACCCTTTGAAACAATTACATCTCTCGCATGCTTGTCACCCACATTGTATGCCATCCATACAAAACCGCACATTATCCAGTGTTCAACGAAGTATTGCATTGTAAGCGAACATATGTATATCCATGTGCTTGCTTAACATACATGCTAATTCGGCAATATATATGTTAAATATGCCCATATTGTATGCACACTTACCATCATCATCAGCCATGATCAATCTACTGCTGGATCAAGGCCTCCTCAAGCTATCGCATGTGCGCACACTAATGGGTACATTTTGTAAATGGTGTATTTGTTGGGAAATAATGGTATTATGCACACGCAGTTTGGAAACGTGGGCCATTACACAATTGAGGCATGGTGTGCATTGTTTGTACAGATTCTGCTACACATGCATTCCAAATTGTGGAATGAGGAAGATGTTATGCAAATACGACTGCTGTCCTATCATCAAAAAGTGATGGAAAGATTGCAAAAAATAGCCACATTAAAGCGTATACGGGAAGGTTATTCAAACATATTTCGACATGCATATAACCATCCCGCGCCAGTAATTACTGCATACAGTATTCATCAATTACATGCATTACGATCCCTATAGATCCAGCAGTGTTGGTCAACGTCCCTGTAAAACAACGGTTACACACTTGTCTAAAGAGCTACGTTCAACTTTGTTGTTCTGTAAGTATTTTTTTTTTACCAGGTGGCTTTTAATTACTTTGGGCCTTCAATGACGAGGATAGTTTGAGCTTCTGTGGACTGGAAGGGCATAAGCATTCCCGAGGCTATTCCTGACATAAATTAATGTGTGCTTTGTGTGCAGCGAACAGATGTTCCGTTTCAGTTTTTTGCTGGGGCTCTGAACGATAAACATGTATATATGCCATGCTTTGAAAAAAGGACATAATTTGTCCAAAGAAAAGCACGTAAAATGGCAGAAATATTTCATCATAAATAACATTTAGAATGTAACGTCTGTTATTGAAAACCGGTTTTTCACATGATACTTTCAAGGTGTTTTTTTTTTCTTAGAAAATGTAGACTGAAAGTCTTTATGTATTTGTGAATTAAATAGATTAATGAGTGCATTTGTGAAAATAAAACACATGGATTGGTATGTTCCCAAAAGCTACAATTTGCTAATTTATAACAAATTAAACTTCTAGATGTAAGTTATGAAACTACTCTATTATAATAACATGTGTTATAAACGGTTATTTGTAAGTTGTATTCAAATAAACGAGAATATAAATGCCTTCCCAAGTTGCCACCACCTCCCGTAATTCTGGGATGTAAATTTCCACCAGGCACCTGTAGATGGACTGATTCCTTGGTGGAAGTCTAATGAGCACATTATTCAAATTATTATTTTTAATAAATATTAAACATAATACACATTGTTTATAAATATATAAATTGGCCTGATTACATTGCCCCGAGTGCCCTGTGATGGACTGGTATCCCATTCTTGACATAGCCCCGCCTCGCATCATGTTACTGCCAGGACAGGCACCGGCAAAGAGCATAAACTTCTACAGACCCTATCGAGTACTGATAATGAATGAATGCCTGTAAATATATCCAGTAGTAGTGAAAGTGAAGGTACTGAGACTTGTATATATCAAATCATGTCTGCTGCCATCGCTGCGATAATTGTTCCACTGTTTCATTGCCTTTCATGGCTATTGATTGGTAAGCCAGAATTGAAAAATTGTCTCAATCTTTCTTCACCCGCCCAATAACCACGAAAATATATACACAAACAATGGAATGAAAAACAGAAACGGGAACGAACAATTTTTGGGAGATCATATGAAAAGTAGGCTATGCAAGCTACAAATCAGTCATGTTACAGATAGTGTAAATTATAAAAAAAACTTGCATTATGTAGTGCTCTGCAGGAATTGGGTCTGATGCAATCCAATCATTTCGAATCAATGTTTCTCAGCAGACTTAAGATGTATTACGATAAACTAATCTTACCCAAGATGAAGTGGGAGGACCCAGGGCTGATAACTAAATGTGTACAATTCCTATTAAGAAATATAGCTATTGGTTACTGTTAAAACAAAAATGTCAGTTTATAGCTTACCAGAAATCCAATCGCCTGAGCAGGACATGATCCGATCATGATGTATCACATTCTGATTTGTGCACGGTTAGTTTGGCCATCTGACCTGATCCAGATGTATCAACTGTATGAGATTTCCTCCATTCCCAAATTGAAATTATCATGTACTCCCAAAAGTTCTGTTTGTTTTTCATGACATTCAGAGGACGTATCAGTTTTCAGGGGACCAACACATGTTTTTCTCAAAAGGTGACGGCTAAAATAACGAACAGTTATGTTATGTTCCCGGAGGCGCTTGCATGCCTTAGAGAAAACTAGAATTGGTGTTTGAAGGATGTGTCACATGCTTTAAAGGCTTGGGATAAATGGCATTAATACTTTGGACCTCCACTTAATATCTTACAGAAATGTCTTGTGACACTAGGTACAAGCTACGTAAAGGTTAGTCGCCATGTGAAAGCATATCAGACCTAAGCCGGGTAATTCTATTTACTTTTGCAAAGGAAGCAGCAGTGCAGATTTTCAAAAAGAATATGGCGAGGAAATGTACACGCTCAATTCTAGGTCAAATCAATTTTTAACAAAATGAAGGGAACGTGTTCAAGCCAGTGTGTAGCCAAAATCATTACCGCAGTGCATGGTGTTCTTGTGCCCATTAATCAGGACACAGGGGCATTCAAGTGAAGCATCTTATAAGTTCAACTGTTTAACTGTTAAGCTGATTAGGCTGATGATGATGTAGCTAAGAGTTTGAACCAAATTCTCCAATATGGTGTTAAATGGATTGAATGATGCTGTGTTTAGCCATGGGGATTGCTTCAACACACTTCAGCACGTTGCTTTAATGCGAATTGGTGGATGGGTTGAGGGGCTAGAGGGGAAGGACCGGCTCAGATATCACCGTACCACCAATGCTAGCCGTGACCAGAAATCGAACTCAATTATGCCAGGTACATAACGCAGTGGGCTAACTGCTGTGCCACTGCTTTTTAGAACGCATTAAAAACATGCATTGCAATGTAACTGCATTTTTTTAAGCAAGGGAATTGATAGAGTCCGTTGATGGATTTCAACAAGCCATTATGAAACCATGAGTAATAGAGACACTTTACAGAATCCAGCTCCATTTCAACATAACCATTTTTTAAAGTTTAGCTATAGGACATCAAGCCACAAGCAGCGGGGAAATTGTAGCTGATACACGAGAACAAACGTAGCAGCTACAACCATGGTAACAAAAATATCCCTAGAACCACTTTTTAAAAGTTTAGCTATACGACAACAAGCCAAAAACAACCGTAATATGTATCTGCTACGTGAAGACAAATGTAGCTGCTACAGTCGTGCTAACATCGTGGTCACCCTTACTTACTCTGTCACTAATCTGAATGCAAATACTGGGCTCCTCAAGATAAACCCGTATTACACATCTCTAAACGAATGCAACCGTGTTGTTCAAAGCTTAACACACTTGATTCGTAATCTAGAGGTCACCGGTGCCATCTCGCAGCATGGCAATTGATGCGATGGTTCAAGTTTCTTAAAGCTCCTGCCTATGTTCGCTCAGCAGTGTAAATGGGTGCACCACAGTTAATCGATTGCCAGGTTAATTAACTGTGTGGTGAGGTAAAGTGGGGGAAACACCCACCTATTCCAACACGTCTGGCCAGCGTGGAAGAGGTGGCCAAATGCCCTCTAGGGACCCTCTCAAAACAATTCCTCGAGTGGTGGCCGTTCCACCAGCAGTGGCACGAGCAAGACATTTCAGGCTACTGCCTTACACATTTATAGGTTTGTTAATATAAATCACTGTACCCACTGGCTCAGCAATCCATACAACAGTACCTCTTTACTTAACTATATCAACTTCAGGCATTTCCACTCATTACAAATGCACAATGAATGAATGAATTCGGATATATTATATGATATATGAGTGGAAACAGCAATCTTTGTTAACACATTTCCATCATGTTGATTAACAAATGACTATAATGACAAAGGTGACCTTCAAGACCAAGATTCTTCAAATCCATGGATTGTAATTCCTTCTGTTTTAAGATGAATGACGTTCAAGGGCTAACGTTCTATAATAATAAAAAAATGGCTAGATTTTTCTCTGTTGCCTAGATTGAATCTATTATGCGCAGTATTTTAATGTACAATTTTACTGCAAGTACTATTGCGGCCGTCTATGCGGGGCGACATTATATGAAGGTGTGCAGAGGAATGGGTCAAATGTGGAGAGGAGATAAATTGAGATAGCTTGAAATACCAATAGATCACTGATTTACGTGCTACATATACTTAGTGTTAAAGGCTGAACTGTTTTGATAAGAAAGCCTTCTAAATTATAATACAAATTTGAATGACCCAGACCGTATATTTCTTTTCGAAGCTCAATTTCTAGCCAGTAAACTGTGATTCATCGTATAATGTGGAATGACAAGTATTTTCCACGAATGTAAAAATACCGCACGGGAATAATAATGGGAATATATTACATTAACCCATACATTCTATAACACAGTAATGGCCACATGCATTTCACTTTAACATTATCCCAGCAGCGCATAATCAAAACAGCGCATTAATATGAATGGCAAAAAAATCTGTGACATACATCAGACAGTTAGGCAGGCATCATATTGTAATGTGTCAGATATCATATCACCACATTCTGGGTATACCAGTTGATCCATTGTAGCTCAAATGTCTGATGAACAGACGCTTGAATGGATTCATTCGGCCATGAACATTAATGCTGATGATACTTATCCTGAAGCTGAGTGTGATGTGTTCATTTTAATATTATTTGGACTGCAAATGCATTTTTATAATTAAATATTGTAACATCCATTTGCAGTGTCCAATGCATATTCGTGGAAATGTTTGCTTACATGTTATGAACGAACAAATGTATTTTAGTGCAGTATTAAAATGTTGATCATTATGAGTTTAAAAGACAATCAGGTAACAAAATACCTGTCCTCATCTTTTGGTACGCTGACATTTTTCTCCTAAGTTTAATATTACATTTTGAAGTTCTAACAGTCTACACTTTTCAAAATTAGTTTGTTGCTGCCCAGAAGATTTTTTTTATTAAACGTAGATTAGCGCAATATTGCTGTAATAACTGCTCAATTACCTCTCACAGCTGACGACGGTATTGTACTTAATACACTGGGCGGCAGGGTGGCGCAGTGGTAACATCTGCACCTCACAGAAAGAAAGGTCCTGCCCAGGCGGTTCAACCTCTACCTCGGGTGCCTAATCTGCATCGATCTTCTTTGTCAGTGTGATCTCCCCCTGTCCGGCAGCATGGGTTTTCTAAATTACCTCCTGTCTCCTCCCCGTACGTAAAATATACTCATCAATTTGTTGATAACGTCATAACATCATAATATATAAGACAGTGTCTAGGAAATTATTGGCGCCGGCTAAGCACGTGGCTGCCTTCCCTCCCCCTCTCTGCCGTTATACATTATAATTTGTAATTATTGTTATATGATACTCTCGTAAAACTAGAGCTTGCCTCTCAAAAAATGTAATAGCACCTCGCCGTGCATCATAAATCACCAAACGTGTGCAAAGACATTCAAAGGTTACACGTGATTTATTTGTAACATAATGGCCTCTTATCTTGTTCGTCATTAGTGCTCTGTTATGGGTGACTACAGCAGACGATGCGATCATTAACAAGACGACACAGTACTCTAAGAATATGGTGGCCATACTCTTAAGAGAAACATATTGTCAGCAATTCGCATGTTTGTTGTGTCGCAAAGAGCTTGCATGTTTGTTGTGTCGTAAAGAGCTTGCAAGCTCACTGGGTATTTTTCTGATGTAATTATAAACATATATCTATAGCTATCTATATTATGATATTAAGTGTATGCTTCTCTAGAGTTAAAATAACTTTTATTTTACACTGAGTCTAAACTAAATATTCCTACAATTTATATCTAATAGGTCTAGGTATGCGTCAGGTCGCCAATAATTTCCGGCCCTCTCATTGGTTGACAGCCCTCATGACGTCTCAACAAGGCAACTAGATGGGGTACAGAATATATTGTATTTACTATATTTCTTGAATTTATTTTACTGACTTACGCTGGTCTCGACAATCAACTGAAGGCTGTTCTCTCGGCTCCGAGCTGATCGCATCGTCGCCATCTAGCGGTCAGCACAGATCCGGCCCAGGCCACCGTAAAGGCCAGGAATGTTTAAGTGTGGAACGATAGTTATGCACTTGCTCTATGCAGCTAACAACATGAGTCTAAGTCTCAGTCACAACTTATATGAGAAGTCAGCGATATCTGGACTGGTCCTCCCCCACACTGCACCCCCCCCCTTTACCAACCCATTTGGAGAAGAGGGATTCTTAGACTCTGGAATAATCAAAAATAAAATGGATGGATTAAAAGAGTACTTTCGCTAGAGTTGCCCAGTGAACGTTAAATCTCTGAAACCACTGCACATTTAATATAAATCAAATATATGATAGAACAACGAGTCAAGAAGATGTAATAATAATAATAATAGCATTTATATAGCGCCTTTCACCCGAGGGTCTTTATCTGTCCCCACACTTATGCCAAATGTAGACCAACTAATGGAGAAATAAAATAATATTTTAATGAGGGAGAAAAACGCATGACACTTTATGACGGGTAACTAAAAGTTGAAAAGATGAGAGGATTAGAGGTTAATTTGGCATAAGTGTGAGGACAGACAAAGAAGTCTATTAGAGTTCACAACCATCAGGGAAATGAAAATAGTCAAAAATGGGGTCCATAAGGCGTCTTTAAAGTTGGCAGTGAGGGGTCCAAATGAGTAAGTTTGACATGAAATGTACTTTATTCTCATGGACAAACCCCATATTGTCAGAGCTGCCTCTGTCCTCAGCTCATGCTATCAATAACATCCTGAGAATCATAACACTGATTATCAAGTGTTATTTTATTACCAGCTTCTATTACGGCGAGACATTTGATTCAGTGAAACTATAACAATCATTCAATCTATTATAAACTAAGACCTTTATGAAGACAGACACATACATGATCAGAGCCATCTACAGAGAAGGAACTGATACACTTGTGATTATAAAAAGATATGCACTCACCAAGGATGTTAACAGCGACATTAGAAGTGATAGTTGCTTTTCAACGCCGTTCTTTCGGGATAGCCATGTCGAGTGCTCTCTATCAGGACGTCTGAGGATGCCTCCAATGTGGGAGGCAAAACGTAGCGAAGGACAGAGAGGGAGCGCTCGACACGGCTATCCCGATAGAACAGCTTTAAAAATCAACAATCATGCATCGAGCCGTGAAAACCTACATCAGTACATTAGAAGACAGTATTGAAAAAACGTATATTGGACAAAGACAAAACTGTTTGCAAACATATGCATTCTACTCCATCTACATTCCTACCTTTTACTTCGACTGGTTTTGACATTCCTCAAAGACATTGGGTGACCATCAGCCACATCCGAGCATCAACAGGGTCGATGCCCACATGTCCTTCATAAACGGAGGATTAAAGACACATTTCATATTTGTGCAACCCAAACCACGGACCACATAGTAAACCGCTATTATCTGCTTTCCTTCAACGGAGGAGGAATGACTGAGCAGCACAAACTCTCCCTCCTGCAGCCCTCCCCATGGCTAGCCGACTTTTAGATATTGGCATTCAAATCCTGAACATATTGCCACGCGCAAGATTGGACTATAAACGCTCTCATCACCATCAGCTGTGTCCACTATTGGAAAAAGGATCTGGAATGCCTTGCCAGCTGCGGCCCGGTGAACTGAGTCTCCGTTGGTTCAGGAGAGAAACGGATTTCA
This sequence comes from Geotria australis, assembly GCA_036362915.1. Lineage (NCBI taxonomy): Eukaryota > Metazoa > Chordata > Hyperoartia > Petromyzontiformes > Geotriidae > Geotria > Geotria australis. The sequence goes on from JAZEWU010000010.1 coordinate 2,860,206, forward strand.
TCGTGTAAGGATTGTCTTATCTCCTGGATAAAACTCAATCTCAATCGCTGTGATCAAGTGGCGTGTCATGGACAAGTCCACTGAATGTTTTTAAACATTCAATGCGATGTACTGATGTAGGTTTTCACGGCTCGATTCATGATGCTTGCTGTTCAGAGCTGTTCTTTTGGGATAGACGTGTTGAGCAATCACTCAATGTGATGTCTAGAAGTTGTGGATGTTCACTAATCTACTATACGTGTTCTTCATTCTGCCTTTCAGTCTAATTTCAAACATGCACCACTGCACATCCGTTTGTGCAGTTTTCAGCCTTTGTTCCTTTTTTTTCAATGTCCATGCTTATTATCAATAGGTCATAGCAGGTGATATGCACTGATGAAAGTGTTTTTCTTTCGGTAAATTGGCAAGTTAATTTAAATTATTAACAAATGTATTGCTGTTTATATTATATCATCACGAACACCACATGGATGTCTCTGCATGCCTTAAATTTTCTGTACACATTTCGATTGATCCTGTTTCTCCTTCTACGAGCTCCTGTGGAGGTGTGAAACGTTTTTATTAGGACCTCATTTCACACATGTAGGATTTCACAACATTTGTTTTTTTATATATATAATAGCTTTCATAATGTATTACTTATAGTAATTTCTTTATTCTTTGGATTCGACACAGTTTTGGATTGTCAAAGAGTTTGCAGTGAAATTCTGAATGTTAATTAGCTGCAAGTGATAGCAATCACAGAATCCACCTAAGTAATGAAATTATAAAATGGCCCATGAGCACAATTTTTACGAACATTTGGGATTTGAGAAACAGGTGCAAGCCAATTTTTATGAGCCATGGTTTAATGGCAGCTACTCGATTCGTGGCTGCTTCAGCATTATATGAAAAAAAACCCACAACTTATATACCTTTTAGAAGGTTAGGTTTTAAAAGGTCAGTGTTCCAAATTGAAATCCAAAAACGAAACCATTTTGCCAAATACCACTGTCGCTACGTGGTGCTTAATGTAAATAGTCCGTAATGGTTACTGAATAAGTACCAATGTGTTTTTTTTTTCCACAATGTAGGTAAACATTTTAAACTGTTATTTATACCCAACTGTATGTACGCAACTGCATCGGCATCACAGGGTGTGGCACACAATGTTTATTCTTTAGATGTGTAGGGAATGCAAGATAATGCTTTCCTTAAAAAAAGAGCAAATCGATACAATTTTGGAAAAAGCATTGCTTTACTCATTGCGGTGGAGGAGAGTGTGCGGTTACACATAGGATATCCGCTTTATTGCGTGCAGCATGGCGAGCCTGAGTGTGTGGCCGGAGAGGGCATTCTAGCAGGATGTTATGTCACATGTCGATAGCACCCCAGGGGTCCCTTCTGCCATCCCTCATTCCGGCCCAGCTGGCCCGTATGAAGACTGTGCTCGGCTATCACTCCTTGATATTAGCTTCCTCTGACACTATGCTCGGCTTGCTTGCAGACGTTCACCAAATTCTGATTCTCGGCAAGCTACATTGTAAACTACATTCAAGCCCGCAGTGAACAAAGGAGGTGTCACCTGCTTGTTTCTCAAAGATCAAATGCTGTATGCAATACCCCCGCATTAAGTCACACATAGCGCTGCCTAGTTTCCATATTACACATATCTGTTGCGTGCATTCTTTCTCAGGGTTAAGCGCACAAGTGGCAATAGTGTCTTTACTAAATGAACAATGAATCAGTGAGTCATTGCGAACAGGGGACTACCATGTCATCATCATCATCACCATGTGTCAATCAATAATGCTAAACTGCAATTTTAGACTAGAATGATGTACAGGCTGGTCCAGATGTCTTGTGACGCCCATTTAATTGACCCCGAACGTGTTTTCCCATTGCTTATTAATTTCTGTCTTAAATAACCCTAAGGTATTTATTTCAGGTTAGTAACGTTTATACATATCATTTTCATATTTCTTACACGATAAATGCATTAAGAGAGGTCATTATAACATGGTTCATTATAACTGTACAGTATTTATTACATGAAAACTATAATAATGAAACTGTACTACTACTAATAATAATGCCCTATAACCGTAAAATAATACCCTAAGCATGTTTATAGACAATGTTTGGTTCACAGGAGCCTTGGGAGTGCAGTGCAAGTGCTATAATTAATAAAACAGGTATGCCTGTAATGAATACAAATACTTAGTAATGGACTTTTCATGAAAGTTGGGGTCAAGGTAAAATATAATATTTATTCGTTAATATTTTCTTCTGATACGATAAACGAAAATTCGTTGGCTGAGGCTTTGTTAAAAGAACTATGCCTGTACAGGTGATTTATGTTAACAAATTCTCTCAGGCCTCTCTATGTGCTGTAAAGAAAGGCCTTCACCTGAAACGTCGCCTATTCTATACGTTTTGTATTTTTAAGGCAGTGTTAGTGACAAATGTGTTGAGATTTTTTCGTTGACAGCACTGTTGAAAACACTGAGATCATGCATGTAATATTTGTCTTAACTGTGAAACAAACAAAAACTAATCAAACAAATGTCAATTCTTGGATTTAAATTTGCAATTAGCGTTTTACCAATAAATGTAGACATTTTTTAAAAATCCATTTGATTTGGAGCAGTTGCTATCATGTGCAGCATTGTAAAATGCAAATGTATTAATCTTCTTCAGGGAAATGTAATAGGGGACTTTTAAAAATGATTTAATGTCTCAGCTGGACTCTAATATTTAATATCTGCTAACACAGTTGGAAAAAAATCGTCAAATGAGGGGCTCAAATGCTTATATCCACCCCAATGGTTTTCTCAGTCTGTCTCGCTGATTAACAGCAGCTTAGACAACTGTTTCAGGCGCCCAATTTCTGGTCCTATCTCTGAACCATATATATTGCATTGTCCATGCATACCAGACACCATCTGTCCGCTTGCTTAGAGAGATTAATCTGAATTGAGCACAGATGACTAGCCACCAGTGCAGCATCTCCACATCACCAACCAAAATCAATCACCTGGAATGTGTTAATATTGTTATTATGCAAGATAGGTTTAATTCAGGTGTTCGATATTCTGGTAGATGTTACTGGTTCATGCCCAACACCAAATATATTCATATGCAAAGATGTAATTTTAAACAATAAATGAGCTCGGTATCGTGAACGCTTTATCCATCATTTGTTCCATCGTAAATCTAGAGCAACTGAAATGCTACCAAAGACAGCCCACAAAGCAGCTGGTGCTACGACCATGATGTATGGCCTCTTACCATACTTAATTGTCACAACAGGTCTCAAGTGAAAATATCTAAGACCTCTTAATAACATGCTAAATTTGGAAACATTCTATTATCGAATTGGAAAACTTATATTGTGCTAGCTCCAAGGGACAAAGACAAAGATCCCCCGTTTAGCCTTAACAGACTGTTGAGACAAGTGCTGGTAGCAGCCACCTATTAAGACCAGCATGGCACATGAGGGAGCAGGTGGCCAGCCCCATGCCCAGCTGCCTTTTTCGCCCTAATGCCGATGTTTACACACACTGTACCAGGTACTCATTAAAAGGCTGAATCGACCTAGGGGAGGCCCAGAGCCAGTTGAGATATTCATAACCAATGTTGGTACACAAGAAGATACACTCACACACACTAAATAAATTCCTTTACATGCTTTTTAGTATCTTTAAAATATTTTCGGAAAATTCCGAAATATAAGCATCCGTCAGTGTAGTGATGCAAGTCTATTGACATGAAAATATATTGAATGGCACAATGAGTGCACTATAACGTTACATGTAAAGCCTTGCCTATGTGCAACTAAGTACAACGTGCAAGCTTTGTTGCTTGGCTGAGGAATCTTTGCGTAAGTACAATGTCAAATAAAATGTCAATCTCTTATTCTGTGCGCAATAGGAGTTCTCTGTTCATCGGTGTGTGCATTATATCACTCTACACACAAATAAATTACTGTGTGGAGTGTATATTCATTTCTAACTATGTACTCCATATCAAGAACATAGACCATTATGATTTAAAAAGATTTCGCTTGGGTTTCACTTTAAGGACCTCAAGACTCTTATGAACGTGCACATCCTGACTGCTCTTAATCTTGTCAACCGATAACAAATGCTGAGGCAGCAACTGGAAATGCAAACAGCTATTAATTATGCTAATAGATGTGAAATGCACAAGTGCAGCCACGGATGCATGCATGCATACCAAGTGAGAGCGTGGCCCTGGAATTGCAATTGTAAAAGAGCCATGGGACATTGTATGAAGTTTTTTTAAGCATTGCGGGCGTTGCTCAAATGGAACGTACATTTACGTTTTAGCAGAACGCGGAACTTTTGTTAACACACGCAAAACACATCAAACGCATATTACAGCATAATGAAAATGTAAAGGTGGCAGCCCTGCAATTGCTTGCTCAAGCCACTGCAGGGTGAATGACCTCCATTAGAGAGACCCTCTAGACAAGTGGTTCTTAACCTTTACTGCAGCCTGCACCTCTTTGGTTCTCAACATATGTTCTCGCACCCCTTATTAATATATACATCATTAATGCAATACATATATTATACAATAAAATACCGCAATCTGGCATGTCTCGCACCCCTAGCAAAGGCATCTCGCACCCCCAGGTTTTGCGTGCCCCCCAGGTTAAGAACCACTGCTCTAGAGGGTACTCAGCCTAATTTTCCATGTTGGACAGGCGCCTTTGAAGATGTGAAGGATAATATTAATTGTGAATATATTAATCTGTTCCTGAGATTGTAGCTTAATTTCAACCTCTTTCAACCGTGTTTCTAAAGGAAGTATTCCTTAGCATGTGTCAATGTAAAACAATTACATATATTTCGCGATATTTTTTCCAAGTAAGATTTGTTAAACGATTTTTACACTGCAAAACTAAAATACTGTAGTGTAATTATGGGTCTTTCAGCGGGCACATGAAACGTGCGGTGTAGAATGGACTAAATGAAATCCAAAGGGAAATTATATCGCCACGCAAAAATTTATTACACTGGGTCATTTGGCTAGTATCATGCATAAAATCCAAAGACATGTAAGTGCTTTTGTATTATACATATAGAGAGAAGGTAAATTAAAGCGATCTTCATGTGTGCTCACATTCGGGTTATGTTACACACCAACACGAAGATGTGAACAGTATTTTTTGTTGGTATTTTTATAATAATAATAATAGATATATTTAGAACGTGCACATATTCCCCGAGCACAATGCACCCGTGGATTCAAGACAGTGACATGAATTTTGTTCTCTAAGTATTGGTATCGGCTACCTGCTGGCCCAAATGCTTGATGGTAACTTTTGCATACAATTAGCTCTGCCCTTTCTTTATTTACATGGAAGTTACATTGGCATCGCACCGGTCTGTGACTGGGTGTGACATTTTTAGGCCAGTGATACCTATTCCAATCTGGATTTGTGAAATGGGTTTGGACAGAATAGTAATGAATAGTAATAAATAATAGTAATGAAGTGGTAGCCAAGTGAGGGGGCATACCTGAGATCACGTCCACCGAAGAGATGGAGCGATAGAATTGGTTGTGGGTAGGTGCGAGGTGGATTGTTGTACCACAGGACTGTGACAGTTGGTGACAACTTATCGCGGTTGTTTCTGAGTTAAGGGTTAAAAGGCCCAATATTTCCAAATCGCCAAGAGTGATCATGGCTGATGATGAGAATGACGACCAAGCTCAATGTAAAGTATATTTATACTCGAGACTTAAAAAAACACAAGATTACGGGCCCCATTCATAAGTTTAAAAAAATATATTTTATACTTTGTATTTATATTTTATTTCAAACAAAACAAGAGCTCATTAATTCTTTAGTGGCGGAATAGCTTCTGCCAATATTTTTCATTAAAATAAAAAAATAAAAAATAATTAGCGGCCCAATTCTAATTGGTCCAGGAAGAGACGTGACATTTTCATGAGCTGCACGGACATTTCACTCAGGGGACATCAAGCATTTCTCCTCTTCATCTCCAACAGAACCGCCCTACACCCGACAAACATCATCTCTGACGTTCTTAACCTCACCTTAACCTTACGTCAGTCTTCCTCTCTTCTTATCATTACCGGTAATTTAAACATCAACGTTGAGCCATTATGTATCTTACACATGTAAGCGTGGGTGCACAAATGTTATTTGTGGTAAATGGCATTTCTACCTACCACCTGCGATCGTTGTATGCGTGTGTGTGGATGTTCATGTGTGTGTATCGTGGGAAGCGGTGGCATAATGGTTAGCGCACTTTCCTACAAACCCGACGACCCGAGTTCGATGCCGGTGCTGGGCCTCCCCTAGGTCGACTCAGCCTCAAATGAGTACCTGGTGGGGTGTGTGTGAACATTGCCACTAGGGAGACAAAGGCAGCCGGACGAATTACTGGCAACCCACCCCCTCAAGTGCCGTGCTGGCCATTAAACGTGCTCGCTAACAGCACATGACCCCACAGTCTGTTAATAATAATAGTAGCGTTTTATAGAGCGCCTTTTGCGCGTTCAAGAATACGTATGTGGATATGAAAATAGGTGTTTGCTAACAATATCTTGTATCTTGCACATACTTTGGCAAACATTCATGAAAAATCTCAAAAATGCTCGATGAAATTATAGCTCCAGTATAAACATGTTTTGGGCAGCAGGGGAAGACATTTACCCTTTCCCCCCCACCTCTGATTCTCACCACCATTGAACCTGACCATTAGATCATTCACATATTTACCCTCCCTAGACCACCAGCTTGAAGGTCCCACATTTCTTTCTGCACCCCACGACATCTGTTTTGTTCACTTCATGCTCCTAAACTCTATCGAGTCCTGCATAATAGGCTGCAATGATCCTTCTGTTAAGTACTGTAATTCCACCTTCTTTGGTGCTTTAAAATGATCTTCCCGGTCGTCCCCATGGGGATCCAGGCACCCTCCGTGAGCAAAACGATCAGTCGCAGACCCTGAAAGAAATCTGTCCCTAAAATTCACTCAGTCAAGTTTTACTTCATCCAACGGACCAGTTGAACTATGTAGCTATTTTTAACAGTTGTCCAGCGGGGAGGGATAAGCAAGTTACAAGTCACACTATTCCGCATCATTATCAAGGATGAAGGTCTCTCCAAGTCGTCGCCATTCTCACATGGACTCTCAACAATCCATCTAGCCTCGACACACAATCTAATGTTATCACGACATCTCAACAATGAATGTACTTTGGATGTTGGCTGCCATCCAATCACCAGTCTCGAGCACCAGAATACATCCCTAGGAATGATGCGTCCTGACCAAGTCCAAGGGTCGTCCACTGCGCGGTTATGTCGTCCACCAGTTTCTGATCATATGTAGGTCACTGCACAATCACCAGTCTCGAGCACCAGAATACATCCCTAGGAATGATGCGTCCTGACCAAGTCCAAGGGTGAATATGATGTCCTTAACTTGCATATGTTCCATGATCCATGTTTTGTTCTCTCTGTCTCTCAGTATAATTATAAGCACACAGCTATCCATGTTTTTTCTGAACACTGTTTACGTTTTGTTTCATTTTCTTTGTCAAAGTGTATGCTTTTGATCAATATGACATTGCAGAGAGGTATATCGTAACGTCCAACAATATCACACACACACGGGTAGAAATCACACATATCGTTGCAATAAAATCCAAGTACAACAGCAACGATAGAATCCATAATATACGTACATTTAAACTGCTTAACCACTGTGAAATGCATTCATTTTAATGTTTGCAAGTATGGGGCCGTATTTATTTGTGAATATAGGGGTATATATGTGGCCTCAAAGTGCATATGGCCTGGCACAAGCACCGTGGTGATGTCACCGCCACTTTGTGGTAAATGGCCATTGTTCATGTTGTTGTTATGTGTGTGTTTGTGAGTATGGCGGTATGAATTGCTTGTATGTTGGTGCGTACAGTTGGCAATTTTAGAAATTTCAGACTGAAGCAGTGTAAGTGCCACGGACTGAAAAATGGAACGTCATACAACCACAGTGTTAAAGAATTATATAATCACAAGATTATAATTAACATTCGTGCTGTTCATATTGAACAACCGATCGGTATTGATAATAGTACAGTCCTTGAACCTTGATATTGTAAATGTATCCCGTTGGAAGAACAGTCACTGAGTATGGTCTGAAATTATCTTTAATACTATGTGCACGTTATTATGATGTATTGTTGTTACTGCAAAGTGCACGTCTGCATATAAATCAACGTCATCTAATTATCATTCTTCATGGGCTGCATGGACGCCCTGTCTTTTTAATACTGTAATCATAAATGTTGCCGGTTAAACATTTTGTTACGTTAGTTTTGTAATTCAACAAAAACATAATACATTCTTTCAATGCATTTTGAACATACGTAAACAACATGTATGTAACAACCATTAGCATTTAATGAAGAAACGCATTGTGGTGCTCTTATCAGTAGCCACCATATTTGTTTCCATGCTATCAGTCTGGCAACTAAATACAAACATTTGACCCAATCATTAATTTTGCTGCAATATTTTTGAGACAAATATTGCACGAATACGCACGTCGCATTGACTCATAAGCACACTATTAGAAGAACACACTTTAGGAATTGCTCTCAAGAGCTGCTCTTTCGGGATAGCCGTGTCGAGTGGTCCTTTTCTCTACTTCATGAAGTTGCGCCTCCCACGTTAGAGGCATCATCAAGCGTGTATCTCCAATGCGCAAGGGGAAACGTCACGAAGGACGTATATCTTAGCCATTCACCTTCTAGTGCTCAAAATAGATCATAATTTTCCCATCAACGCCGAACTCTGTTTCAGAAAGAGCCCACCCACATTATGGAGGAATGGGCCTTCACCACTGTGGACCAGTAGAATATTCAAGTTCACATCCACAGCTTTATCTTGGCACCTTATATATGTATAATTATGATGAGTTCGTGTAAGTCCCAACATTCGACCAAGTGGTGTCCCTCCAATGCCATGGCACCTGGGCTGCAAGGAGGCTCCCCTCATTGAGGTGAACCGTGTAAACGTCATTGGAGCGTCAAACCGGTCCCTTCAATCAACGTGGCTAGGGGGTTGTACATGCATCACTACGGTGTAATTTTTTTCATGGACTTTCCACGATATTCATCTACAAAGCCGATTAGTCAACGCATCTACAATGCTTAACAAATGTTCTAAGCTGTGGGGTTATGTTGTGAGCTACAGAGAGCAGCGCAGACAAATGTATTGTTTAAATGTACTTCTATGCTCAAATGTATATGCTTCCCGCCTTCACCAACTCGCACTGACCTGTGTGATGACGTAGGCTCAAAGAACCCCAATGACTCATACAACATTGGGGGAGCTCTAATCCATCAGTGGGTTTTACAAATGTCTCTACATGTGACTGGGGGCGTCTGTGTATTTGTACTGTATTACACAACTGTTTCGTGGTAACTATCACCCGCGTAATAGTGTTAACAGATAGACGTGTAATACATCAAGCACAGGATATGTGCCAGCAGAATCGCTACTTCCAGGTTTAACCACATCAAACGGTCACTTTATTTTTTATATTTTTGAGCAACTGTGCACGTATGTATTTTTACAGATGAAGGATTATCCGCAACAGCTATGTGAAATGTAAATGAAGCCGTGTGTGGGAAACTGTTACATAATTTAGCAATATTTGCTGCAGCGGTATGTCCCTTAAATTTTGTACATGTGCGGTTAAAGAACGATTTTCTAAATATGATTTTATAATTTTGGAATGTTATGTTTTTAACTGCCAATAAATGATATCCAAGCAACATTTAAAAGATTCAACATTTTTGCAATGTGCACCAGATAATGGGTACCGTTATGCAACTGAACATTCGTTTTTTCCCGCTTTAATGGTGCTATGCCAGCTTTTTTAGTCCTATCCATAACCCAGTTGGCAGGTATTGACAATATGGAAAAAATATATCCTCACCGGATGTATAGTCATTTCCCAGTCAGAGAGGAAAGGTGTGTGATTAGAAAAGGACTATCGTTAATTTAATGTTTGTGACGATGGGAAAAAAATGGTGATCCGTTTTTTCATGCTTACTGCCTGGAAAATAGTTTTCAAACACCTAGGCAAAGAACCTATTGTTCCCACACCTTGATGCCATGAGATGCAAGTCAATGATAGCACAGCGCGGATGCGTGGTAGAGATGGTTGCGATATAGCATGGTATGCTCTCCTTATTGACGGGTATCCCATTTCACAATAAATGTTACTGCTGTAATAATAAACATCTATCATCTATCTATCTAATTGCTACCGCAAAAGCCCACAGTGAGAGAAGCTGCCAAAAATCTGTAATTTTTGTTGTGTGCCAAGAAGTGCTTTTCCCCAACAGCTATTAAAATGGTATAAAGTTCAAGTGTGTTTGCCGGGTGGAATATTGCTTCCTTGCCCGGAATTGACGTAACACCAGGACTGGAAACAATATTCCAGCACTTGACTTGCATCGCTTGGTTAGATTCAGTTTAAAGGCAAATGAATAAATGGTGATGAGATACCAAATGTCTCACCACAGCCTGTGCACGAATGACAGTGTATTTCATCACTATCCTGTATTGCCACTATTTCCATGGTCACAGCTCTTCAGAGCTAGCAAATCTCATTCCCCTAAGAGTAGCGTGAACTCAATCAGCCCTCTGTGCTTTTACGTCTCATTCTTGTTGCGTGTGCCTTCGTGCATGCAAAATTACTTGTTATGCTGATTTCTCCATTTCTTTCACTTTCTAACCACAAAATGTAGTCTAGCACATCTTCACTAAAACATGAAATCGGCAGCTATAGAAAAAAATGCTCAGCATGTTCAATTGCTTTACTTTTGTCTGTTACTACAGAGCAATGCTTTTCACCATTGCTGAGAATGTTATGCAAATTAGCTTATTCTTGGGAATGTTATGCTTCTAGAAATTCTCTTTGTAATAAGGCGCACAATGTAATGATGCATTCACTGTAAGCCACACTGATGACATTCAAGGTAGTCATTATATCGTGAAAATATTAGTCAAGAGAGGAACATGTCCTTTGTTGTTCAGGAATCCTAATTTCAAAGAACAACTGCAAATGAGGTTTTACACACAAACTAGCTAACAGTGCCTGCTTTGCAGAAGCAGGAGCCAGTTTGGCAGGAAGCTCAAATGCCTGGGTCTAAGCCCAGCTAGTCCCACTTAAAAAACAATTCACATCCATCGCAAAGGACAGGCGTGACATTGCAAAAATTTTACTTTTACTAATGAATAAAACATCTAATACTTGAAAAATGTAATTTAACGCATCAGATATAGTGGGTAATTAAAATAAGATAAGTGTAAAATATATATATATTTAGACGCATTTACCATCATTACACCCAACGTTGTTGAATTGTGCTTTAATTCCTCACATAGTTCTTCTCAGTGTTTTTTCCAAGTGGTTAGATGTTAATCACTTAATGTAGTAATGATTTAACTGGTTAAATTATTTAAAATCACTTATCTGGAATTCAGATTCAACTACCATACCTGGAGTTCGAATTGGCATATCTCTGGATTGTAAGAGTTTTCACCTTTTGTTTACACTTGATATTTAATGACACTTTAATTCGGCATAGTAGTTATTGTCAGTGTGTCTCGAATTGGTTGTTTTACCATTGACCACTTACTATCGACAAGATTATAAGAAACACATTAATAATAAACTCCAGTATGTCTGGCTTGACTATAAATATTGTTTTACTCAGTTGGAAAAAAAAGATGCAAATAAGTACAGAGGAACAGATGTTAGAATTACATGTAGAGAAAAAGAGAGGACCGCAAACCCTATACAGGATTAAGCAGTTTTCTAACAATGAATGAATGAATGAAAAAGACAGGCACACATGAATCAGGGAACAAACGCACGTTTACAGAAATACTATTGATGGTTGCTCTTCAGAGGTGTTCCACCTCACGGACGTTTCGTGAAGTTTCGCCTCCCACGATGGATGCTTCCAACGATGGATGCTTCCACTGTGGGAGGCGAAATGTCGCTATGGAGAGAGGGGGCGCGCTCGATACGGCTATCCAGAAAGAACAGCTCTGAAGAGGAACCAACATGAATCCAGCCGTAAAAGCATACATCTGAAGTAATATTGACTGCTCCAAAAGTAAGTCGGCTGCGGCAGGACACATTGCTAGAGGGATGGTGGCTGATGGACGAGGCTTGTGATAAGGATGGCAGCCAACGGAGAGATTTGCCCAAGAGGTAAACCATCATCGAGATGGAGTGATAAAATCGGCTCATGTGCAGGTGTGAGATCGATTGTTTATTCGCAAGACTGCAATTCTCTGAGACAACATGGGGAGACCGTCATCCAGCAGCGGATAGAACACGACTGATGATGATAAAACATCATGTTTGCCATGGTGCTGGTAATACATATTGTACCAATATATCAGAGGGTCACAGGTGTTCACCAACATCTCAGATGTGATTATGTCAAATAACTTTCAAGTTACGTATTAAAATTCGAATCTATTTAAACTGTCTGTTTCGCCAAAAATTAACAGAATAAAATGAATGCTTTAATGCATTTAAGTTCATTAAATAATGCAGAGTACATGTGTTGTTTTGTTGAATTACATCCTCACTCAACCACTGCCGCTACAATGCGAAGATCATCTAATTGTCAAGGTTGCGTATCCAGCACAGTGGTCGTCTAATCTGTAAATGTTTCCTTACAAGCTTCTTCGCTATGTCAAAAGCAGTTTCCCCAGCAGTTCTATCATTTGAACGAACAAAATCAGTAAAATATAGCAACAACAACAAATGCTTCTCCGCACTTACAGAATAGGAAATGTCAAATTATTGCAGCAGTGTGTGATTCTTTGGCGTGCAAAGTAGCACGAAAGGGTCCTCGAACATGCAGCTGTGCTCACAAAGTGAATCTTAAAACAGATTGCGTAAAGCATGTCGCGTAATTGGCCCCATTATTTTTCTTAGCAACGGACACGATAATTTTGCTGGGTGCCTTATGGCGTTCAAAAGTTACGTGATGATGCAGGGTTTGCATGCATTATTTATTTTCTGCCTTAATCCATTATGCTACATAATCTGGAACTAAATCTCACGAGCGTCGTTGCTTGTACTGAATACCTTGACGTAGACGTACGTTAACGAAATTGCTGTGGACAATCGAAGGGCGAGAGCTGCAGCTTGGCGAGCTTAATGCTGATATTTGTACTTGCCTGGTCGCACTGTGTAAGTCTAAGACTATGCTCAAGACTCAAGAGTATTGGCAGCAAAGAGCACACTGCTAGATGTGTATAGATTTACCCCCCACCCCCCCACCAGCCCACCTTAATATTGACTCCTTTCGCTCCTAGACCTTGACCAGAGTTTGAACATGAAAACGGGCGAACGTGCACGGTGCTCAAAATCAGTCCAGTTGGCGATACAGAGAGCCGTAGGGGACTCTACTGTGAAGATGGACGTTAGATGCTTGTTGGAATAAACAAACCATACAGAAAAATCCCTTTGTGATGCTTAGAGTACGCAAGCCCATGTGATGCTTAGTGTTCGTGACTGTAAAAACACAAATACAAAGACCTTGAGATATCAAAATCCAGATTTGACACCAACTTTCCCAACTTGCGGGTACCCGTTGCCGGTCCGGTACATCCAGTAGTTTGTTTCAAAGAGAAAAACTATCTTCCTCCTGCTTCTTGTGTTTAGATCGGTATTCATATCTGTTAAATCGCCATAATACCCCCAAGGACGGGTCTTAATTAATCATTGTTATACCTCCCATATGTTCACTTTAAGAAATTGCGAAAGTGTGTTTGTGGAGAGCATATTAAACCCACCATCATCTTGGCGAAGGTTGCATTTTAAGTAATCTAATTAAAGTCATATCCGTGACTAGCATTAAAAAATAGTCCTTTTGCTCTACACATCGTGCATTCGTTTCCCTCCTCTTCATTCACAGCTACACGAGCTCCAGGAGTAATTAGATACGTATATTCACAGACTTCATTCGGTATGCTTATAGAAGGCGAAAAATAAATTGTGCGAATGGCAGAGCCGCGTCACCTCGCTACAAGCGCACGCTGAATCTTTAAACGAACGCGCCAGCGCACACGCGCTCCGTCATTCCAATGAGACAGGCAGTGCGCATGTAAGAACCGCTCACCCTGCTGGCCCTACCCCGAGCCCCCCAGCCCTATTCCCCCCACACCACACACACCAGCCCCCCACCCCCCACCGCCCGTCCCCCCTGCACCCCGAGCAGCGAACAAGCCCAACCCCGTGCGTAGCCAGGCTAGGCAAGAGCGCACGCAACACTGCCTCCTCCGTTCCGAAGCTCCCTCGCCCACGCACACACACACACACAAGGCGGGCGGGCGCGCGTGAGCACAGCATCAGCGGCAGAAGCGAGCGGAGCTGTCCACTTCAGCACCACCCGTGTGCATAGCAACGGGAGCGCGGGCGGCTTGTGCAAAAAGGCAGGGCACGGCGCATGTTGTTATCGGCTCGGTGGCGTTTATTTGTCGCGTGTGTCGGTGGAGACTGCGAGCGAACCGGGGCGGAATGGAGCAGAGAACGGCGTAACTTTTTTTTTGCTGTGTAGGAGTTGCGTCCTGCCTGCCGACTTGGGGGTGACGGGGTACAAAAAAAAAGAAGAGGGACGAGGACCGCCCCGCTATTAAAAAAAAAACACCCGTGTGAAAATTGGCAAACGAGATGAATTGCGAAAACTACCGCTCTGGTAATATGCACCTCCGCAGAAGAACCGCTGGACTCATTTTGATGATTTCCTTCACACTGGGAGATGGTAAGCAGACCTACCTATATACATTGACACGCTCGCAACAACACATACAGATCGCTCGGTCATGAAATCCTGACGAGGAATAACTTAAGATCACCATTTTTGCATTTTCCGAGCGTATGATTATGTGTCGCGATGTCTTGTGCAATCGTGTATTGCATTTGTATCGGTGCGATGTTGGTGATGCAGAACATTACAGTTACGTGAACCCACGTCGGTCGCTTTAACAAACATACATTTTACAGCCATATAAACTCAGCATGTGGCCACCTCACAAGCAGCGGCTTAATCACTGGGAGGTTGACCCTGCCCACTCACACTAACCATTTAAGCGTGGTTAGCACGGGATATTCTGCTAATAAGGGTAGGATCGTAAATATAGCAGTGTTACAATTAAAGACAAGTGCGATATGTTCAACTGGCACACGTTGGTTGTTTGTTTGTTTTAACAAGTATTTCAATTATGATTGAGCTATGCCTTGAGAATAATTTATTAAAATATGCCTTCAAGCCATACATCGATACGGATTCAACCAGAACTGTAGCTGTATAGAATGCTGCCGTTATAATATCCACTCATAGATTACAAGACGTGTCAAATGCAGACTTATTCCTACCCCCCCCGACCCAAACTACGATGTTAATTATAAAAAAAGCAAGCACGCAACAGAGGTAAAAAATGAAAATCGTTCAGATTTGTGTAATTCTTCAACACGTTAGAGCTGATAACTGGTGGCGAATATTGCACATGAGCTAAATGTGTGTGTGTATTGGTTTTAATAATTAAAGCCATATAAGGCCTTTTATTACACGGCAGGAAAAATATGTGGATCTCAACAAGATCTCACGAATAATCTTGACATGAATGCCTGTGTATCATGATGCTTGCCTAATGGCTTTCTTTGGTACACATGGGCACAAGCACACGCGTGTATGCATGAGTGTATTCATTCCAATTTGTCTTTACCATAATGTGAGCAGAGACGTTTCATACACACCGTGCACGTATGCTATCATTAAAATAAAGGTGCAGACATGATCACAAAGTACAAAATGCACGAGATTAATACTATGTTATGAATATGTGACAGACACATGGGCACGTAACATTTTAAAAGATGGGGGATTAGAAATATACAAAGAGCAATTGCATGGCAGTTACAAAGGGGGCAGCAGAAGAAAAGGAAGGATCCTTCCATTGTGTAAAGATTCATAGGCGAAGAAGTTGGAGAAACTGTGTAGGCGAGGAGATGAAAGTACGGTCGTGGCAATGTCAATGAGGGTTTTGAAGATGACACCAATATCACAGTTGAAGAAAACGCTAGTAGAGGGAGGTAGGCATTGCAGATATTCACATATGCGCACACAGAGCCACACTACTTAATCAGCCTGAACTATAATTACACAGCAATGGTATTTTGGTCTCGGCATGAGTGTTCAGTGATCAGACGTAGAAACGCCTCCCTCTGAATGTCCTCCTAAGTAACACCAACTATGATGTTGGAGAAAAAAAATGTGCAGTGATCTCTTAAGTTCTGGCTCCAAAAATATACATTTACAGAGTATGTAATCACGGTGTTAAACTTTGGAATTAACAATTGAAAAACATAGATTAATTTAACATTATAAATGCAAGCAGTTGTTTTGCAATATAAAACGGTTATGAGTATGGTACGCACATATTATAGCTTTCTTGTTGAATATTACACTTTTAATAATAATAATAATAATTCTGTATTACTTTATGTTGTAGGTGATTATAATGGCAATAACACTGTACAGATTTGCTAGAGGGTAGTGCAAGGCGGGACATGTAGAGGTGCAATGGAATTGAGGGTAGGGTCATGAAGCATTGTTTTGCTGCTATGGCAGTTTTAAGCATTACAAGCTGCCTCACAGAAGTGAACTGCATTTCAGCTTCGTATAATACACCACTCACCCAGACAGCTGTGAGCCAGACCCTGAACACAGTTGGTTGGGAGAAAAGTGAGGGTCACAAAGCCCAGCTGGAAAGCTGATAATTTTCTCCATTTAGCCTTCTGTCCCAGTTCTTGTGCCTTAATACACCAATCAAAGCAGTGCCTGTATAGTCCACACGATTAAATATTTACTGCACATCAATGTTATGTTCATATATGCACATTTAAGAATGAAAAGATCAGATCACGTGATCATTGTTTTGATCTATTTGCTGTCGGTTATGCTGTAGAGCCAGAGTCCCTAGGTTCTGACAATGTATGTACGTGACATGAGATGGTCAGTGGATAACATTAGAGCGAGGATGTTGCTGACCTACAGCATAGACAATTCATGGGTGGTTAGCGCCATGGATGTGTGGGGTTTCTTTGTGTTCTCTCGATTTCAGCCACATAGAAAATACTCATTCAGGAATTAGTCAAACATCAAGCAGTAAGTGCTTCTTTAAAACGTCTTCTGATGCACCTGAGGTTTTTTTTGTATATAAGGGGCAAAAGCTGCAGTTTAAATCCTGCAAAAATAACGTTGAAATACATATTTCAAGAAAACAGTCAAACATACTGCATAACGATGCTGCTAACATATAGAGTACAAATAAAATCGAATTTCATAACAAGAGTTTTTTTAACAACGTATCTAATTATAATCAACATTACTCAAAGGGCGCTACGGTGGCGCGGTGAGTAGTGCTGCCACCTCACAGAAAGAAGGACCCGGGTTCGAATCTCAGCTCGGGTGCCTTTCTGTGTGGAGTTTGCATGTTCTCCCCGTGTCTGCATGTGTTTTCGCTGGGCACTCCGGTTTCCTTCCACAGTCCAACGACAAGCTGCTGCATAGGTAAATTTGCCTTCAAACTAAATTACCCTGGTGCTCTGTGGTGGACTAGCGTCCCATCCAGGGTTTAGCCCTGCCTTTGCGCCCTGTGTCTGCCGGGATAGGCTCCGGCTCACCGCAACCTTAATAATAATAATAATAGCATTTATATAGCGCCTTTCACCCGAGGGTCACAAAGCGCTGCACAGAGCTGCGGAGAAAACGACATGTCAACAACGACAGATTAAGCGGTTCTGACAATGAATGAAAAACATTACTGAAATGCTTTTTTTTTTTTAAAGACGTGCATTCATTAACGTTAATTATTTATTTGTTTCTATAGTGCTTGAATTCACTATTTTATTAAAAAACCACTGCCTTCCCAACATTTGTTATGCTAATCACTACAAGCTTATTTATAGTACAAAATGGCAAGACGTATAAGTGTAGCCATTTTGGAACCTTCATAACAAGGAAAATACTTGATCGTTATATCTGGTAAAAAAAAATAGGGTTGGAGCTGGTTGCTGTGAGCTCATTTGCCAAGTTCGATTCCCAGCCCAGGCTGACATCAGTGCTGAGTAAACCTAAACCAGTTCTGTATCCCCTATTTCACCAATCCGCACTAACCAGCAAGCTGAAGTGTGGTAAAAAAACCATGACGACCATGGCTTAGCGAGACATTCATCCAGCAGGCGATTGAAAATGGCCAGATATGATTTATTTTTCAATGTTTTACATTACAGTCAGTGAGTTATTGAATCACATGACTTAGTTTGTGAAAAGAATCCAGTGTTCTGGAGGCAGGGGTTGGTGAATTGCACGCAGTGTTTGTAAACCTCCTCAATCTGGTAGGCTGCCAGGAGATGGCAGTCCAGCAAGTGGGTTATAATGTGCTGGACTGCCATCCCTGATACGCTCATATGTATCGTTTTCTCCGAATTATCCAGTTGTTTTCCCCACGTACAAAGCACTCTTTCAAATTTTATTTTCAGAAAATCCACAAATATAGGACCATTCTAAAAAGTGTTATTGCATGTAAAAGGGTTAAGGTTACACAACAGAGTCAAGTGGCAGACGTAACTAAATAACTAGATCTCCACTAAAAATACCATAATATTGAATTGGATAATTGCTTCTGATCTACATACACATATTCGCATTTTATTGCCAAGGGTAAATTGATTTGTTATGTTAAACTTACTGTATGTTATTTTATATACAATCAGTGTTAAGCATTCATGTCAATTTTACTTTATGTAACACTCCAAAGTGTCTCTATCGACGTGTGGTGTGCCATAGAAATCAAGATTCATTGATTGACATGTTATCAACAATAAAAGGTTGCCTTAGGTCCATGGATTTAGGCCAAAATGTGTTCTTATACATTTCCTTATGCTTCCTTAAACCCCACAACAGTACGTTGTTTAAATATGATATTCTTATCTGGCAGACAGCGTCCAACTACAAACACATTTCACTTTTAAATTAAAAAAACAGAAAATTCGATTCAAACAGAGCTTGATGTACACTGAGACCACATCCATGAAACATGTGCAGTTGGGTAAGGAGGTTTACAAAGGAGTATTATTTATAATACTCACCAATATATGATGCAACATAATATGATGCAATAATCAGGGGTGTCATTTAGTGGGAACGTCGTTTCGAGAGTGAAAATGCCAGAGGGAACGTATTTGGCTTTCATGGTCTAACATTTGGATGGCTATTTTACAACTCAGAAGCCGCAGAAATGCAGTGAATGTATTGTCAGCAACTCAAACATTTCTGAGAGAGGACCCTCGGCTCTAAATGGGACATGGACATGTTCCGAGTGATTTTTTCCAATTCTACCCCTGGAAATAAAGAATAAAATGTTAAAGTGCATGAGGTTATGCAGTTCTCAATATATGAAATAATTTCAGTAAATGGAGGCTCTAAATACTGAGTGTAAGCCAGAAAATGTTTGAAGCCATAAACTTTATACAAAAAAGTCTGAGCCATTACATCCCATTTACACAAACTGATTGTAATCTGTATATAAGATGTGGGTGTACAGCATATTGAAATTTGCAGTTAAACATGGCTTTGCAAATACGCACATTGTGAGTGTAAATTACGTGCCAAAAACATGTATCATACCATCCAAATAACAATAGCAGTCAATAAATAACAATCATGAATGAAATCAATTTAAATAATTCAGCTGACGAGTGCAAATAATAAGTTCATAAATGAGACGCATATAAGCAAGATTAGAGAAAGTTGTTAAGTATTACAAGGTATTACAATCTTAATACATGGGAATGATAACATTTTATTCGGTGAACATAATTACATGTAATGGATGGAAGAGCATTGATTGAAATCACATCATAAAGCAAAAGCTATGTCTTGGTGTGAAATTTCCCTACGTATATTTTATTCGAAGTGTCCTTTGCAAAAGATGCATTTATCTTAATGGGCTCTCAGCAGGCTCTAAATAAAAGCCATTGACTGATTCATTGATTGACATCATCCAAGACAGATGGAGACAAATGTAGGTTGCTTACGAGAAAATTTCATCCTTAAACGCCCATGCTGATGATGAGTATCATCATTATTATTCTATGCATCAGGATATACATGTTAGTGTATTGTAATTTCATGGCAAACATATTTGAGAAAACAATCTACTGTATAAAAATACATCAGACACATTTTAAAATGTGTACAGAATGTATACAGCATGCTAGGCTGATGTTGGTAGCTGTTGCAATTTTGTGATCAACTGTTATAATTAAACCCTGTCAGACTATTTGCCTTGCAAATTATGAAGTAAGGATGCTATTAAATTTTATATGTGTAGCTTTTGTAAACATCAAATATGCAGTAAATAGTAATTTACAAATTTGCACCAGCTTAGGCATGTTTTATAAGTGTCATTAGCATCAGCAGCAACAGTCATGCTCTATCCAGTGCTGAGTGAAGGACTCCCCAATTGGTCGCAATGCGACAATCCCTACAGCTCCTACACATCAGCAAATCTCATCACATCCCTCCACCTCCACATGGACGTACTGTCAGGTGCGCACTTTGATTTTGTCCTGAATGATTCACACATTGATCATCATACACCAAAGGGTGACTAATTCAGTGTTTTAAAAAAATAGCACTTTCATTGTTGATGTCATTCCAAAAGACTGAGGCAAGCTCCTCTGATTCCACTCTCCACTCATACGTAATACTATGGATACTTCAGCCATATAACCAGGGCATGATAGTTTTAGATGGCTTCTTATTGTGTTGTTCACAGTATTGTTCATATGACACCACTGGATGCAGGTTCACATCATAAACAGGACATTCAACGACGAGGACAAGGGTATCCTGCATATATCAACAGTAATAATACGAAATACAATTTACAACGCGCACATATTGACAACATTTAGATGGTATTCATTCGAAAAGATAACGATTCAGAGGCGAGAGGAAACCACAGAAAGGCAGGAGGGGTGAAGGCAGCCACGTGGTTAGCCGGCGCCAACATTTGCCAGACACTTATTCCAAAATACTGTTATCGGCCAATTAATTCATGAGTGTTATTTAGTTGAGGGAGGAAGCTGGAAAATCCGGAGGAAACCCACGCACAACAGGTAGAGAACACGCGAATTTCACACAGAAAG
Organism: Geotria australis; assembly: GCA_036362915.1. NCBI lineage: Eukaryota > Metazoa > Chordata > Hyperoartia > Petromyzontiformes > Geotriidae > Geotria > Geotria australis. The sequence continues at coordinate 2,881,508 of JAZEWU010000010.1, forward strand.
GCGCCCAAGGCGGGAATCGAACCAGCTCAAGCAGCACATTCTTTCTGTGAAGCGCAAATGTTACCATTGCGCCACCCTGCCGCCAAGAATGCTTTAGTGTCGCAATTGTGGAAATATACTAACATATAGCAATTGTGGAAATGTACTCATATATGACCTATATTCACTCCATCTCAATAAAACTTAAATCTAAGCAAAATTGAGCCTGAGTAGTACTTGGATGGATGAACACAAGGGCTTGCCTGGTGTTGTCACTGTGCAAGTTGACCTGAATACGACCGTGTTGAGTGTTCACCACATTGTATACGTGGTGGGGTTTTCCTGGGTTCTCTAAAGGGTGAGTGGGAAGGAGCCCTCTGGGCTGTCTGAAAGCCAGCTCACGGACGAGACGGGGATAAAGATGAAGTTACTAAGCGATGGCTCGGGCAGGAGACGTACCCTTACAGCAGAGATCAGTCGCACCTCCTTTTGAGAAATCTTACAGTGCTGCCGTATGGCCCTCGTGTTGTTTTGACATGCCAGTTACCTTCATAAAAATTCTGCCCAGTAGGACCCTAATGGAAAAGACTGTGGCAGTGGTTTCACCTTGGCATGAATACTACCCCGAAGTCGCATAGACAGGGCGATTCACAACTAAACGCGGACCATTTGAGAGCTATGTTTGTCCATCAACAACACCGGATCGCGTTCTACTCAGCATTCTGTGCTCCAGGCTTAGAACCTGCGGTGACCGGCTTTTGTCTGCATGGCGCCCAGGCTCTGGAATTCCCTGCCTGTGGAGGTCAGGAACTCACAGTCAATGGAGACTTTTAAGTCTTGGCTGAAGGCCCCACCACCTGTTCAAAAAGGCCTCTCTAGTTCTCTGTCTTGTCTCTAGTTCTCTGTCTTGTCTCTTCAGTCTTTTTCTCGCCGGTTCTCAATTATTTCCGTCACATGCATGCTGTTCTGGTATCCATAGCTGAAAGGTGTCTTAATAACACTGTACTCAATGTAAATAACACTGTACTCAATGTAAATTAAGAGTAATGAGGCAGGAGTAAGCCTTGCTTACTTTTGTGACATCCTTATCACTACAAGTTTCATTATATAATAAAAATGCTGCTAATTTATTACACTTAAACATTGCTAAGGAACATTCACAAACTGCTTAGTATAGGCGGGATGATGTCTACAATCCCTGGTGTGAATAATGGGAGGTTTAATAATCGCAGAACTTAAGATGCCATTTTCTTAAAGCTTTCTGTAAATTGGCACAGTGGGAATTCAAAGTTAGAATGCCTAATACTTCCCAAATGGATTCAGGTACAGTTTTTAAAGGCTGCTCTTAGAGGGAACAAACTTTATTGGCCAAAGGACATTTTCAACTGCAGCCAAGAAAATGTGGCACATAGTTATCATTACAATAGTCACTTGAAAACCGTCAATTGTGCAAACCGATTCAGACAAAAAAAAATACTTTTAATGCTGTGCTTTGTTCTAAAAGCATTCAGGTGGTTACTTTTTGAAATCCGGCGTATACAGCAGTTTTATCATCAGCCATGGTGAATTCAATGCTCGACAAAGATCTCCCCATGCCGTGTAAGTCATGGGGATTATTTCGCCGTTGTGGGCAGTGCACGTGGTGGGAAGGGTTCTGGTTGAAAGAGAAGGGAGGCGTACGCGAAGCCACTGAAAAACATGAATTGCAAGCAAGAGGGAGGTATTTATACTTAGCGACATGGAAACCAGCTTTGCAGTTAATCCCAGTTAACAATAACAACATTAACCTGGAACACACAATGGAAACGCGGACATGCCTTAGGTAAACGTGGAGATGCAGGCCATGGTAAAGCACCACATGAACACTTTGGAATATGCAATAACATATTATCCCCCTGTTACCACTCCAAAGGAAACCTTTGCACTTATTTTACCATTTTCAAGATTGAAAGATGAGCAACACATTGATAATATAAGTGACTGTTGAAGCAGTCATGTGACCCCTGCAGCCACTAGAGGCTCTACCATTATATTGCGGAGTTAAGAGTCGATTTTCAAGTTGAATCTTAACTGTGCACTGCGACCCTCACCAGGATAAACAGTTTAGAAAATGGATGGATGGATCTTAACCGTGAATCGTGGAAATTCATCAAATTCCTATGGTGCTTGGGGTAAGTGGGGGGGGGGTGAAGCGTTACATCCCTGACATACAGTTTTACATATATGAAGTTCAGAAACTACAACGTTGCATATCCACCCTGCTGGAGAATGAGGTATAGGCGGATAAGTTAAAAGGTCTGATTTGTGAATGTCTATAGAAAGTGTCACTTACACCACGCTGCACAGATAGGCTATCGGAAAAAATAAAGCACCTACAACTTTAAACATGGGAAACGCTTTACGGCTTTAAACGCGTGCGAATGTGTGAGATTAAGAATGCCATACGTGAAAAGATCAGATTTGTGAACGTCTATTGAATATGACAGCTAGACCAATCACGAATACTACACGGGGTGTGGGAGATTAATTCTTCAGGGTGATTATGTGACGGTCGGATATGCAATGTACTATACCGCAATGTACGGATATGTACAAATATTCTAATCTAAACCGATTTTTTGTTCTCCCATACGGCACTGCCGGTGGCACGGTGAGTAATGCTGCTGCCTCACAGCAATTCGCGCGTGGGTTCGATTTCCGGCTCCGGTAGCTTGCTGTATGGCGTTCGCATGTTCACTCCGTGTCCGCAAAGGGTTTCGACCGGATTACCCTGGTTTCCTCCCACAGTTCAAAGACACGCTGCCAAGGTTCATTATCCTGGCTAAACTGCCCCTCCCGGTGCCCAGAGATGTTCTAACTTGCTTACCCCTCCCCGCTGGACAACTGTTAAAAAGAGCTACGTAGCTCAACGGTTAATTCCAGCTGAGATAAAAACCGACTGACTGACTTGACAATCGGACTTTCACTTGAGGCCCATGGCACGCAGACATGAGCGTTCACTCACAAACATGGCGCGGTTCACATTTCCATCGTTATATGCTGCCCAGGCTGGATACTCTCACATCAACACGCGGCTTAACACGCTTCTTTGCCCAAGCACCTGGAGCTCTCTTGCCCGCGTGCTTACCCGCTGCGTGCAGTGTACGGACACGATCAAAAAAGCCTTACATCACACACTCGGCTTTCCGTGAAGCTTGTGACTCATGGCAGTGGACATATTTACATAAAATATATTGCCTCTTCGGCTCGAGTCATGATGGTTGCTGTTCAAAGCTGTTCTTTTTGCAAAGCCGTGTCGAGCGTTCTCTCGTCCTCGCTCACGACATTTCACCTCCCGCATTGGAAGCATCCTCAACGTTGCAAGCATCCACTAAAAAAATACAATTGCGTGTTCGAAGTAAAGGAGCATTGAAAAGGCAAGATCCATAGGGTGACCAGTGGCTTCTATGGCGATGTTATCCTTCCCATTGCTTCCTTCAGCTACATGCCGCAGTTCGATGCAACGTCAACAGCCGCTGACTTCTAATTTCTACAGGCTGCATCTATCGGGTATAAATTGGATTCTAAAAGAAATTGTAAGCCGAAAAGTTTTCATGTCTAAAAAAAGCAATCATTAGCGTGACATCCCTACAAACGAATATGTTATGATCTCAAAGAATTACCTCGCTAATATAATAATAATAATAATTCAATTTATATAGCGCCTTTCACCCGAGGGTCACAAAGATATATATAAAGTATACGTTTGTAGAAATGCCTACATTGGTCATGCCAATAAATTGTCACCCTGGCTGCACGCCATTGTGTACATGTGTACTTCATGCATACCGATGGAAAAAAAACATCCAACGCTTAAAACGCTGGCATATCAATGGCTTGAAAAGGATAATAGCATGCCGTGTCCACAGTGATCATTTATAGCCAGATGGGTCTTCAATTTTCAAAGGAGCATTTAGGCCGCTCTTCTATTCTGACATATTATAGAGGTTTGAAGACAATAGGGTAATCAGCCTTTTAATTTATCCTTCTCCTACGAACAAGCCGTCGTTTGCCAATCACTGGGTGAATAGAAGTATCATTGCCACCTCAACCAGAACATTTATCTGAGTCCCCCTGGATTCCCTGTCGCACAGTGGAATGAATAAATGTGCCATTTGAACTAATATACCGAGCACGTAGGACTGACATGAATTTTAAAGGATTTTTTTCTTCATTATTTATTTTACCTTGCAAGTCGATTAAAGATTTCTGTCCTTTCCGCAATACCCTAATAGTATGATAAAATAACGATACAACAGAAGATTTTGCGTCATGTGCCATGGTGGTGGTGTTGAGACAGTTTTCATTTTAATTCGCAGGGAAACATGCATTCCAATCGCTACATAATGCAATGTTTAGTTCACCTTAGTCTAATATGTATTATAATCTGAAAAATCCTATTTTCACGTGCTTCACAGAGTCCAGCTTTAACACATTTGTGCACCTATATAAATCCATGGATTCGATATGGTTATTATAATTACAAGACAGCTGTGTAAACAGTCCCAAAATCTTCGCACCCCACAACATGGCAGAGGTAGCCCGTTGCGAGCAGTAAATGAGCACAGAAGCTACAGGGGATGGAACGTTGTACAGAGGATTAAAGAGAAACGCTGCAGTGCAGGGGTGGGTAGGGAGGAAGGAAATAAAACAAATACAGTTGCAACGCTCACTCCATGCCATCATCACAACTGCCGCCTCAGCAATGCTGTACACACAGTTCTCCATGACGGTTTATATAACTCTGCAAACACACACTGCTTTTCAACATCTCAACGTGCAGTCTCATGACTGCGTGCAATTCCAACGCAGGTAAAACCAGCCAATATCCCCGCCAAACTCCCCATACCTCCCCACGTCTCAAACCCCAAGCTAACCGCCCATGGGTGGTTGCTAAGTACATATTTTCTTTTAGCAAGCATTTTAATTAATTGTTCTAAAGAGCTGCTTTTTTGAGATAACCGTGGTGAGCGTTTCTCCTGTTTTCCTTCGCGAGATTTCACCTCCCACGTTGGAGGTTATCCAGATGCCTGAAGATGCCTCCAACGTGGGAGGCATTCGGAGCTTGGTGAAGTCTCCGATGTAAGAGGAGAAATGCCACGAAGGGGAAACGAGAAACGTTCCCTACGGCTATCCTGAAAGAGCTTGGACATTGAGCCATTAAAACCTAAATTAATAAATACTCATGAATGCAATATTTCATGGTAAGACCAGCCTGTTAAAATCCTTTGCAAGCGTTCGAAGACATTGTTAATTTATATTTCAATACTGTACGGTTAAGAAAATATGTCTTCATCATCTGATGGGCTCACAATCATAAGTAGCTGATCTCTGCATGTAAACGCACACTATCATTCGCTTCGTGTTGATTACCACAATTGTCCAATTCTTAAGATTGGCAATTCAATTAAATACAACTAAACCACACTGTGAACATAGGTCTTCCACTCAACTGCCATTGACATACAAATGTATGAACTCACTCTATAAGTATCAACTGAGTGCATGTAAGCGTTTCACAAACTAATTATTATGGTGTGTCCATCTCTGTTAAGTGCCACTTTGCAGGAAATCAATTGTCCTGCCTTATGGACATTTTCCACTGCTGGCTCAGTTGTCAACGGAGATATGTATTACCCAGATTGAGTCGAAAGACTTTGATGGAAGACTGTGAAAATGTTATAATGAACAAGTTTATAGTACGAGTCTCTTAGGATGTGTGTGCACAGATTTTTTAAGTTGGCATCATTGTCAGCGATGGTAAATCCATCGCTAGTTGAAGGCCTTAGAAAGCCATAACCAACTCCCTTTACCTTGCAATGTAATACTCCACTTGGCACCTCCGCGTGTCAATTCGTTTGCTGCCAAGGTTAATTGTCCTGACTAAATTGCCCCCAGTGTCCTGAGATGTTGTAACTTTCTTACCCCTCCTCGCTGGACAACTATTATAAAGAGCTACATAATAATTTCAATTTATATAGCGCCTTTCACCCGAGGGTCACAAAGCGCTGCACAAGGGCCGCAAAGAGGACGGCATGTCAACAACGATGTAAGCCTTCCCGCTTACTGGTCTTTGTTGTATTACATCTTAGCACAGTGAGAGGTGGAGGTGGCTTGGCAGGCTTACATCCAGCAGTGGTATGGCCGTAGATGTTGATGATACGGTATTTTATACATATAATAGTACAATATATGAATAGGGCGCATTTGCTTTGGTATTAACTGGTTGATCACTTAATTTAAATTCATAAAGTGTACAGATGGTGGTGGGCAATTCAAAAAAGGCATGTACTAATGTCCTTTTAATAATAAAGGCTTTCATTACTTCAAACGTCATCTTCACCACTTGCTTGCTAATTGGGATATGAATGATATACAAAAAAACATATATCAGTCTCTTTATTCCCAGCATGTTGACTGAAGACACATTCCAATAGGTCACTTCGCCATTTAATCCCCAGCCCAATGAATACACTTGTGCCACAGTGGCACCATCTTTAAAATGCCATCATCGTGGGACTGCAGTTTGGCGTAAGTCTTGAGCAACTGTTTTGACAAGAACACATCGGTCAGCTTGTCTGGCCTTTTCTTGAGCACCAGCTCTAAAAGGACAACGTTAATTTAACGTTTGTTTAATAATAATGCAATTTCTAACACGCACAATATTTCACAGATATATAATGACCATAACTCTGAGGCACGGAGCCAAGCTCAGTGTCACTCGAAAGCCAGGCGAAAGAGGTTTGGCCTTCACGTTTCACTTAAAAAGTAGTTGTAGATAAATAACCCTGCAAATGTGCAGTGAGATGGCATTCCAGATGGTGTGGGCTGCCACGTAGAAATAATGCCTGGCAATGACAGACCTAGTCCTTAGTCGAGAGAGGATGTTGTGAGTCAATAATAGTGAATAATAGTAACAGAGTTTATAACGCTCGCAAATTCCACCCCTGCTCGTAGACGAGACACCGATAAGGAGGCTTGAGTTAACCACAGAGAGGCGGGGGGGGGGGAAGGCAGCCATGCAGACAGCCGGCGCCAACATTTTCCAGACACTGCGTCCTATATATTATGATGTTATCGGCAAATTAATTAATGAGTTGCGTTTTTTAAGTTGTGGGAGGAAGCTGGAGAACCTGGAGGAAACCCACGGAGACCAGGGAAAGAGCAAACAAACGCCACACAGAGAGGCGCCCAAGGCGAAAATCGAACTGCATCGGGCAGGACCTTCTACCTGTGAGGCGCAGATGTTACCGCTGCACCACCCTGCCATGGTGTGAAGAGTGTTACCATGAGCTGTAGTGCAGGATGTCAGGGGTGAATAGAGAGACAGTGCCCAGCCAAAAGCAGACGCAGCAGAGGCACGCGATAGATAGATAGCTAGATGTTTATAATTACACCCAGTGCGCTTGCAATCTCTGGAAGCGGGATTCTTCCAATACAATACACGTACGAACTAACCAACGCAACAATATATAAAGTCACGAGGTCATACAACGAGATTACAATATTAAATTGTGCAATCTTGTAGATTGTGGACAATCGATATTGTAAATGAGCCTGCTTGCAATGGGAAGGCGGTGGAGAGAGTGAAGGGAGATGAGGAAATCTGGTGACAGGTCCCGAAGAGTGTGACGGGCGATGTGTCTTTTTTTGTTTACAACTGGTAGAGTTTATTGTGGTCACTCGAACTCGGAGGAGATTGAACAAGGATCGAGACGCAAAAGTCCCGGTGAGACCCGACTTCTGCAGGCAGGGGTACTGGGCGATTTCAGTGGCAATGAGCAGACGTTACTATGATAGAGGGCCGAAAAGTTGGTAGTTATGAAATCTCACGATGCAGTTGATGTGGCTGTCGAAGAACAAGGTGGTGTCGAGAGTCACGCCAAGGAAATCGATCTGATCAGAGAAATGGATAGTGGAGCCGGCGATTAATATGCCAGCAGCGAGTGTGGATGTGGCTACATGCTATCTGGCGCCAACCCATCAACCACACGCCACTTGACGCAGTATTACACAACAGACGTGGCATCTAAGTCACAATGCAACTCCAATGTCCATAACTCTGACTTGCAGGTCACCCTGAATCTTTTCCTCCACTAAACTATTTTATTTACAAAGTGAAGCCCGCTGATCTATGAGCTCTGTTCGTAGGCGACCTGGCCACACGTGATATCTCATCGCAGTGGCTTACATCACACGTGGAATTTTACGGCGGCCAAATACTATAAAACTCGTGTTTCTAAATGTGGAGAAAATCAGGCAAACTACAAATGCACCAGGCAAGGGAGATAACATCTCACCACCGAGACCCCTATTCGTGCATTTCTTGAGTTTGCTGCCATTATTGTCCGGCTACACCTCAGCTTATCAATTTCTATTTCTTCAACTTGACATCACTGGACCCATTTGCTAACGTTGCCTTGATTCACTGTGGGTTTTCTGCAACATTTCCTGGCAAACCTGGCTCATCCTTTCACTAATGCTTTTGTCACGGCGTAATGCTCAGACAACTCTCACTCCTGACATCTTGTTCACATGTATTGCAGTCGCTCTGTATCAAAAGAGTAACAAAACATGGCACCGTGGTATGACACCCAGTTGAACAACATACTGCTTTAATGTATCTCTCTACCAAATACACAATTGTCAGCATCTTGAACTGGTCAGATGTTGCCGGGAATCGAACCTAGGTTGCCAAGTTCAGACAGCAGCACGCTAATCACTGTGCCACCGAGCCACCTTTCCCCCCCCCACCGTGCTTAGAATGTGTCCACATGACAGACATGTATGAAACATGACCACAATTTCCAGCTTACATTGCTTATTCATGTGAACCTTTAAATATACAGTAATTCTTGCCAACAGCTACGCATTCCTCTCATGAACATATGCTTTGTCGGAAAGCATCACCAAGCTGACTGCTGCTTTCATTCCTATATTCATCATTTAAATGTACAGTTTAGTGACAGGAAAGGCGCCTGCTGAGAAGTTCATTCTTTCAGGCAAGGGACACTGGTGCCACAAGCGAAATCAGATGGATAAAGCGAAACACAGCGAAAATCACGTAATTTGTGGATTTTTGCAACGGATGTGCGTGAAGTGTTGGCTCCGGGTTTTTTTTTCTTCCCCAGCAGGGCAACGTGCGTGAGCAGAGCAGGGTGAGAGTTTCCTGGCGGAATAAAGCTCATCAGTTACTGTGACACACTGTTATTTAGGGTACAAATCAGTAAACAGTGTTTTCATCATATATTTTAGAATGAAATGAAATAAGTAACAGCCAATTGTCAATCCCATGCTGTCTGAAAGCTTCCGACATACGTGCGGTCACGGAGGTTGTTGGCCCATATTTCACTGTGCTGGTCGATGTGGCTTGGTGAAAGGAGGTGGTCGTGGTGGGGGTGGGGGACAGGATGTCTTCATATATCAGTCACAACCGATGCCTGGGAATCAAACCTAGGTCGCGGGGCTTATTTGGCAGTAAATGAACCAATGCGCCACCACTCTACTCATGATATACATCAAATCTCTCCCGTAATGTCCTTTGCAGCTTCGTTACTGTAACTGACCATTACGTAAAATGGTTCCACAAAGGACGAGAAAATCACCAAAATAATAATGCAATTCGCGGGCGTCTGCCATGGACGCTTGTGCAGTATTGGTGCTGCTTTTATCTCCTAGTAAAGCAGCACACATCAACAGACCCTGTCCGATAGTTTTGTGGCAGACTATACCTTGTAAATTATGTAACACGTAATGATGGGAAACAGATAGAAGGTTTTACTCTTTCTGGCAATAATACAAGTGTTCAGGTCTTAAAACACTGAACAGTCACGTTTCACAAAGTTTCCAGTTGTATCATTGCCAGAAAGAGTAAAATCTCGTATCTTTTTTACACCATTTGTATACTGGCCATAAGGTCCTCATAGACTTAACAACTCGAGCCGAGCTACTAATGCATTGATATCTGCATTGTCCAAAACTGTTTGCCATTTTGGCAACAGTTGGATAACACTGTTGAGACTGGGCTATAAAGGACTCCGTCTCCGAGATGGACCAACCAGGTTTAAGAACAATGCACACATTACCAAAGCATTTCGTTCGCATTTTTTGCCACAAGAACGTATGGCTTCTTGCAAATTGGACACTTTGTGAAAGGTGTTTTGAGATCTTAACACTTGTATTATTGCCAGAAACAGTAAAACCTCGTATCGTTTTAACCTCATCTGTATACTGGAAAAAATGTACCCATAGACTATGTAACACGTAGCCATTTAGGACCAAATACGAATAACATTTTAGGCACGATGCATGTTCCTATAAATGACCAGTGTGTACCAGGCTTCCTAAACTGACAAACAACGTGTAGCACACATCGTAACGCGATGCGTGGACATCTGCCACAGATGCATATGCAGCACAGCAGCCTGTTTTTATTGCCCAGTAAAACAATACACATGACCAGACCCTGTCTGATAGTTTCATGGCTCGACTAGGCCTCATCATGCTTGATAGAGATAAAATACTGTGTGCACTGTTGAGGCGTTATCTTGGAAAGGAATAGCTCGCTAACATCATGCTTGACTTGTTACAGTGAGCACTGCCATCATTTTCCCCACTGATGCCTGCCACTAAAAAAACCCTTTCGTGCAGAAATTTTCCGTGGTCAGTCAAGACATACACATACCTACTCACGTTGCAACATTGTTACAGAGCGTGGTGCCGCGTGCAAAGTGTATCTGCCGCATAACACGAGTATTTGTAGATCAGGCAAACGTCATCATATGCCGCACCTGCGGGGTGATGAGGTTGACTAGTAAGATGAGAGTTATTTCGCACTGTTTCTTCACCACACGTTAAATATCTAATTTGGAATTTGCAAAACATCTTAAACAAGAACCATCCTTAATCATTTGTTTAGACTTAGTGAGGCTTTCTGGAATGTCTAAATAAGTAAACATCCATATGTCTAATGAGCAAGCATCCATCTGTCACACTCTGTATCTTGCCATTTAACAACATTTTGCCCCTAAAAAATACCGTCCAATACTCCCGCTTGATTGGCAAAATCATCCGTAAGTTGGGTTCCCCATTGATTTGTATTTTAACCCGTTTCGCATGACATCAGCACCTCTTAAACAAGGCATAAGTCACCCAATAGGGTTGAATGGCGCAGTGGTCTTCTTCTTTGCGATTCTTCGAAACACGACGGTCAGCCTCTGGACATCGTTGTCTTTCAGCTCGGCCTCGAAGTGTTTGGTAGAATTCGCAGGCAATACCAAGTATTACCTGACAGGGATCGCGACGTGAACGCTTCTACCTTGACCCCCAATGGCGCAGTGGTAACATCTGCGCTTTACAGAAAGAACGCCTGCCAGACTTTGTGTTCTCCCCCTGTTCTGCGTGGGTTTCCTTCACGTTCTCCAGTTTCCTCCCACAACTAAAAAGCTCGTTAATTAATTGGCTGAGAACGTCATAATATGTGCCTGGCTGGTTGGCGCCAGCTAACCGCGCGGATGGATCCTCCCCCCGCCCCCCCACACTTTGCAATTTCCTCGTTCGCTCGTCAAATGAATACCATCGAAAATGACAAATATGCACCACGCATTATAAATCGTATTTTTTTGGTTAATATTATTAATGGCGACCTGATTCCGTCTTTACACGTGAAGATTAATCCTGACATGACACGCGTAGGGGCAATGGCCCAGTGAAGTTATATCCCGCGTAAACGCATGGCCAGCGCTAGTTTATGACATAATGCCATCAAATCTTGCTCCAAGACAATGAGGTAAATTGAGGCGTTTACCAAGAGAAGCAATGTGTTATGAAGAACGGGAATTGCCTGATATGTCGCCTATTATATATATTTTGTAAGGCAGTGTTATAGAGACATGAGTTGAGCGTTTTAGTTATTTGTGCTTGTACACCACTGTCGACACAGCACCACAAAATATGTTTTTCAAATGCGTTCAGTGCTTAGTCTCTGTAATCTCACACACACCCCCCTCTTTGATTGTTTGCACACGTTTGAAATTGTGTTCTCCCTTCATCAGTGCCTACGTTGCTGATTATTCTTCAGGAACATCGGTACCGAGTGTTGTTTTTCCATTCCCGAGTTGAGCTTTCTCTAGCCTTTAGCAGTGCTCATTACAGCAACAAATATGTGCATCGATTACAAATGCCTTTGCACGGCTTGTTGCTCAATTGGTTGTCAAGAAGCATCGACAGCCAAGTGTCACTCCTCGCTGCGCAGGAGGGCGCCACAGTAGTCGTTAACAAGATGGCCGGAGTGCACATGTCCAGGCAGAGAGCTGTGATTGAATTCCCAGAACAATGTGTTCAGGCTGCCAGGGTTTTCCACTGGATATGTTCCAGGTGTGGGATCACATACATGTGTGGGGTAATTGTATCACCGATGGCAAGATAACGCCTCAAACACTCGGCGAAATAACAAAACCGGGGGCTAACGACGATACACATCCAAGTCAACGTGTCATGAATACTAACGAGACTTTGATAAATACTTTCATCAAGTCACTCGTTTAATTGACGCTGCTCATGTTTGATCTCGTTTGATCTAGTCACCCGGACTTTAAGTACACAGCCAAGGTGGCGGCACATACCTATGTATAATACATGGCAGGTTCATTATAAAGAATACGGAATTATGATGAACACTTTCCCATGACAATAGGCTTAATTTATTTTCGCGAAAGAAACACGAGGCTCTATGGCACGCAATATGGCACTTTTGTCATGGGATTGACAGTTGAAAGAACATTGTTCACACAGAGGATGTTGTTTTCCGTTGATGGTGCACTGAAAAAGAATACTTGACGCTTTAGATCAGCAATATATAAAAAACTTCGCATTACACATTACATGGGGAAAGCATTAACCATCTCAGATCTGATGATGACATATCCATTATCGGTTAAATGAGAATGAACCACAGGAGATGACTTAAGAAATTAATATGAGAGGCTGAAACATTGGGGCGCAAGGTAAACATGAGTGAAACGCTTTTAATGAAATAATTTTACTTACTAGGACGCGGATCACAAACATGGATAAATAAATCGAACAAATTTGCAGAGAGAGGAAGGATAGCACATCAATTATGGAACGTGTGCAATTTGCAGACATCATTTTGACAGTTAAGAAAGTACGTCGGATTGTGGAGGACACATCGTGACAAAATGTGATCCACTGGTGGTGGAGACTAATAACAGAGGTGCAGTCAACAACGGTCACATACTCAAGAGACCAACCACCATGGACTCGGGTAATGTATAGGTGCTAACAAATTGTTGCACCGCAGGACCAAGACAGATGACGACTGCTTGGGGAGTGTTAGGTTTAGGAGGAATACCCCTGAGCTATGAGATTAGCTCTCGTGTAGGCGCTAGACGGAATATTGCATTGCCGTGACCATTAGGGATGGTGGTGGCTTGGGGAGGCCTTTATGCAACAGTGGACAGGTCATGGCTGATGACGTTAAATTGCACATTTAATCGGGGCTCTAGGCAAGCACACTATTGCAATCCTGCAGATGGAATTTGAAATGTACTTTAAAGTGGACCGTCGCTGAAAACTCAAAACGTTAATCGTTTACAGCCCTCAACCCACTGTTGTATGAAAGCCCCTCCTTGCTATCGTTACAGGCTTGGGGGTTGTTTGATCATCCTTCCCCACGTTGGCTAGTTCGAGCTGAGCTTGTGAAGGTTGGCGGACACATGAGCAGTTCAGATGTTACTCACCACTGACGTTAGCTGTGACAGGAAATCGGATTAAGGTGTTGCTGGGTTCATAATGCGGTGCAATAACCAGTGCACCACGAATCCATCCTGATTTAGTACTACGTGGCTTAATTCAAAATACAAATGCATAGTTACTGGAGGGAAATTTAGTTCGAATACAATGAAGTGCCACGAAAAGGTAACCACGTATTAACATTTTCTATCATGCAGTGCCCTGTTATGGACTGGCGTCCCATCCTGGGTATAGCTCTGCCTTGCGCCCTGTGTTTGCCAGGATAGGCTCCGGCTCACCGCAACCCTGTACAGGGTTAAGCGGTTTTTGACGATGGATGGATGGATAAAAAATGGCGACTGTGTTATTAACCCCATTTTAAAGCCAGTTTTACGTGACTAAGGCACATGACGTTTCAGCTCAGAGCTTGATGCCTGAGAACCGTCAAGGCATAGGTTTGCTCTAAAACGTCATGTGTTCTCTGATTGAAGTCATGATCTTCTTCACATGTGGATCAGCCCTGACACTGACATTTATTTAGCATTCTCAACCCAATATGGCTCACAGAGCAACAAAGGTGTAGATCGATATGTTATCCATCACACCTTATACTTTAAAATTGAGAAGCAAACAGCATTGGTATTATGGAGTAGAATACACCCTTTTATTGTTGCCACAGTTTCTTGCTTTGTCTTAATAAACATTGTAAATGGAATTGTGATTGGTTGCTTTAAGCTGTCGCTGTGCCATTCCCGTAGAGGTCAAGACCTGTTGTAGGGAAAATACGTCCAAAATTGCTGTTTGTAAAAAAGATCAGATAATCATACTTTATAGCCATCTACCTGTGGATGAGGCTCTTGTTAAGTGAGTATTTCAAAACAAGACATCAGATGAAAACATAGACATCTCAGATCCTCTCCAGCCTCACACTGAACCGTGGATGGATACACCCAGCTGTTGTCAATGCGGGCCTATGTCCAACTTCCAAAAATAATTTATCTCAATAATACAAATAATGTTAAAATGGTTAATTGATTGATTTTGGCAAGAATGAGAGGTGATGTGTTAATAACATTTCTCATTTCCTAAAAGATGTATGTATCTTTGGCCCTAATCATACGTGAGTTATGTACCATATATAATTAATATAAAAGGTCCAGAGTACACCAATTGGTTATTTTTCATCATTGCCAGGAAGGTCGGTGGTAGAGCAAACAGCTGACAGCCGCAATGTTGCAAGTTCTAACCCGGGCTGAGTCAATCCCCAACCAATTCCAATGGCGAGTATAAGTCAATCCATAGGGCACACTTGTCCTCGCCATAGGCATCGCATCTTTACGACTGTCTCAGGGCTGTGAACAGGAAATAAGCGCAGCCTCGGTAAAACACTTTGATTATAAACACAGTGAAGTCTGCACACTAAATTCTACATTGTATCAGTTCACTTCCCAAATCATTCTTTGGGTGTGTGCTTCTTAAATAACCTTTAACACTGATAATTGCTCTGAACAGCTGTTTTGGGATAGCCGTATCAAGCGTTCCTACTCTCTATCCCAAAAGAGCAGCTCCGAAGAGCACTTCGCATACATCGAGCTGTGAAACAACTTCATCAAGACTTAGAACACTATTTGTCCCAGAGGATTACGAAACATTGCCTACCAATTCAAGTGCATTGTCAAAACTTTTCAAAGCTTAATCTTTACCAACTTTAAATGTCAAACATAAACTCAGAAAACAGCATGGCACCAGTAGAGGCTGTTGTTAATAACCAGAGCCAATTTGAGGAATACGATCTCGATGCTTGCTGTTGCTTGACCAAGAGAGAGAACACAAATGATATATTGCACAACTATACCGCTGCAAGTTAGGATCAGTCTTTCACCAGAGGTAAGAGGAGCCCCCGGGGTGCTTTTCCATGCTGGGTGACAGTGGATGCTTTGATTGTTTAACCATTTTGATTTTCACAGGCAATGTGAGATGGAATGGAAAATCTCAATTGCTGGCAGCTACGTGCTTAGAACTCTTGTATTGCACGTCTTTTGTGAAATCTCAGCTGTTATGTGTCTTCCTACATGTTTACTTACACCCTGGCAATAGTGCCTGTGGTCAGGAATATGGTTTATTACACGGTATTGCACTAGCGATGCACTGGTCAGCATTCACATGTATTTTGTTGTGGCTGTGCAACGCCCCGGTCAGGCCAGCCGGTAATGATGGTTTGTGTTGTATCAAAGACGCTTGATAATATGGGATCAAATAAGTCTTTAGTGGGCTCTGGTCACTTAAACAAAGCCAAGTTGCTTGTGGCACAGTCTTGCTTTAAATGATCATGACACAGATTATTGGTCTCAACAGACACATCACCTTGTGATGAAGGCTGAAGGAGGACGCTGTGTTGGTTATGGCAATGGGAGTTGAGACCTTGGCATGGGCAGTAAGTCGGGGGAATAATCGATGCAGTGATAGTGTCAGTTAGGAGCCATCTAGTAGGGACCAAGATAATTGAAAATGTTGGAAGCCCAGCACCCATGGGGGCCTTCAGTTGAATATTACTGGCAGGCTGCTATTGCCTATTTCTATATTGGGCTGTTGGTCGTTTCAGAAATTCTGCCTTGCTGCCCTGCTTTAATTATAATGTATGCATGTAGCATTCTGTGGCCTCCAAGCATTGTTAGCGTTTAGTTTTAGTTGTTGCCGAGAGCTAGCTGTGCATTACCGTATGTGTTTTAAATGTTTAACGTTTATACACCGCCGTGTTTTACAATTACTGCATATTTGACTCTTTAACTTTTATTTCTATACGCTCAAGTAATTCCAGAAAGGGTGGTTAAGAAAGGTTGCTTAAGTGGTTTTAAGAAACCTGACACAGTACTTTTTCTATTAACATAATTGACACTTTGCCTTCTGATATTTAAGTTTGCCAAAATGCAAACATGTTTAAACATAAGTCTATATCACTTACCTTTAGTCCCATTAAGATAATGAGTCCCAACACACCAATGTGTCTTGGAATGTTACAGCACTTGTGTGTAATTGGTATACGTACGCCAAATATTTTATGCATGCCAATCCACACACGGAACACCTTATTAAATATGAGACATACATTAATTCCGTGGAACAATGATTACAATAGTTATGTTTCATTGTTAAATGAGGTGTTAACGTGGATAGCCATCTGCTATCTCATACTTTAAGGCAACACTTGTGTGAGTTATAGATATTGCGAGTGTTGCATTTTCCCCATGTGCATCACATCTATGCAAGCTCTTAGATGCTATTGACGCATTGAAAGGAGCATAATAAATGTTTACCCTCATTGCGCGTAATATGATTATGTTGCATTGACAGTCACAGCTGTTTACAAACAACAATATTATCTTACTTTTGCAGAAATGTGTGTGTGTGTGTGTGTGCTAAACAAGTATTTCCAACTCGGTGCATATTCGTGAGCTTATTGCGCGTTGACATTTTCCATGGTTGTGATGTGAGAAAAAATTTGCCACTTTTTTGGGGTAAAAACAACAGTTGTGCATTAGAGTTGTCTTCTTGCAATCAGTAATATCTTGGATAACAGTGACTCCCAGAGCATTTCGTGGCCACACTAAAGGTTGCAGCTGATAATGGGATTAACCTATCACGAAATGTCTTCAATCCAAATAAAATAAAAACTAATCGAAATACCACAAATTATTTTACGTTACATAACCTGTAACGTACATTGTCAACGACCATATGTCACCCAAATTTGCTGGAATGTATTTTTTACTCTAGTTACAGTGCGCTCAACCACATTGCATTGCACCACAATTTATGGCATGTTGTTTTTATCCTATGCAGACAGGAGTATTGTATTACAGATAAAAAAATTAGAGTTAGTAATTAATAAATGAATCAACCCATCAACACATTTGTCAATGACAAACATTCTTAAGCAAAACTATATAATAGCGGACATTCCGGCCAATGGCCGTTTCTCATAGCATATGAGCCATTGCCATAAAAGTCGCATATCATATTTTATTTCCTTTTAAAGCCACAGTGCTATCGACAAATGTGTTGAGTTTTTTGTTATTTGTGCTTTCGCACTACTACGATTACAGCAGGCTCAAACAATATACAGTTGGTAATATGTTGGTGTTGAAAAACACTGACATTTCCAGTACTTTCCTGTTGGTGGGTAAGTTGCAAAGTGCGTTAACACGAGCATATACACATGCCTCACGGTGCTGAGAGGTGAAACGCTGTTTCATAAAGTACTGCGTGCCCTTGCATTATCGCCAGACTCAGACTCTCTGCAACTTGAGAGCTGCAGGAGTAGAGTGCAACTGAGCTGCCACAAAAGAACAGAAACGGACACATGTGCATATGTAGCACAAATTAAGGTTAATACGTCATTAAGGCCAATTCAATTTGTTATTATGATTATGCTTGCTTTCCCAGGAAAGCCACCACATCTTGTCAGCACTTCCTTTCATCTGTCATATCTGGAAATCGCTGCAGAGTCAACACCTGGGCTCTTGCAGTCTCATAACCACTTTACTATTCTCTGTTTGAACTGAATGGGAGGTTTTCACAGCTCGATTCGTGATGTATGCTTTTCAGAGCTGTTCTTTCAGGATAGCCATGTCGAGTGATCTCCATATGTCCCTCTCGACGTTTGGCATCCATCTCTCCCTTTCGAAACGTCGCGAGGGAGAGATGGAGATCGCTCGACACGGCTATCCCGAAATAAGCGCTCTGAAGAGCAACCATCATTATTCTCTGTTTGCCCGCTCTAAGTGTGTTTTATCAACTGGCTCTCCTCCACCTAGCACACGTGCCCCACCTCCAAAGCACAACAACTAATGACTTCCCCCAAAGCGCCAAACCACAACACCACCCAGATGATTGCACTCTTCTTGGTTCTGTCACCTGGCTCCACCAAAGTTGAAACCCCTTGGCCAATGCTGCATTGGGTCCATTTCACGACAGCAAAACCAGAGTGTGGCTGGGGAATATTGTTTAAAAAAATATGAAATAAACATGAATCGAGCGGTATAGATCACCACGCTCATCCGTACATTTACTCTAATGGCATGCAAAATTGTGGCCCTTGAGATTCCCAGAAATTGTATTTGTCCATAGTGTCACCCACTCTGGCACATTCCACCATGTGGAGTTGAGGCACTGAGTAAAGCGCATTACAGGTGGCTCATCGGTTCTTGTATGCTTTGCTAATTGTGGAATTAGGACAAATTTCCACAAAATCAGCTGTCATTCTGTCAACATGTATGCAATAATGGCTAAAGAACTACAATTACCAGGCCCTGTGTTCTATAATAACTGAATATGTATTAAATGTGTTTCAAACTATTTACATAATTTAATATGCGCACGTTATTACAAAAAGTAGACAGACCATAACTCACAAAGAGGCAATTTGCCACGGACATTATAAATCTCTGAAAATGTAAAACGTTCTCATTTTTGGAATGTTCTGGACAAGAGAGATTATTATGCAACAGATTACAGGAATAACTGCAGAATGTTTTTACAAATTAAAAAAAAGTCATTGTTAATAGAAGTCAAACTGTATATTTTTTCACAGTATGCCTGGTGTTATTAGCAATAACAAATCGTGACATGACAAGATTATTACTCCATTTTCCTTACACTATAAATGGTTACTTATAATCACATTGAGAGCTTTCATTGTTGACTTGTAAGCCGCAAGGTTTTATTCAAATTAACTGTGCATTTACCTGCGTTCAGTGATGTTGTCCTTTCTTGATGTTAGCCAATCGTGTTATTTCAATGTTCGCTTACTGTGTTGTGTTTTTTAGGTGCGGTCAATATCAGCAGCAGTGGCCCTGAGCAAAAACCTGCGTCGCAAGGCAACGATTACATTTATCCTCGATACACATTTTTCAACGCTGAAACCGCCTTCTTTCTAAAGAAGTGTAGGCAAGACAGAATAGAAAATGCGAGTCTACAGACCCTCTCACAGCCCATACTCTTTCTTGGCACGACCAAAGCACACTATGGTGTGAATGTGAGCTATGGTCCATTTTCAGCCGGGCAAACAATATCCAGTGACCTTCTGGAAATGCAAAGTGATTTATCGTTTATCGTAAGGACCAACTGGAAGATTCAAGCATTTGTGGCGGAAGATACAATTTTCTCTGACAAAGCCAAGATACAAGTTCTCTTTTATATATCCGAACGGGACTGGGACGATGGAGAGGATATAAAAAAACTCCCATGCATTGTTCTTCATGCATTTCTTGATGTACACGAAGCAAGGACTGTATGTTCGCTGGGAAATAATCTGGGAATGTGTTTGGCAGAGGTGAGTCTGCCATATTTTTGGAATGAACTTTCTGGAAACGGCAAGCATGCAAATTCAAACCAAATGTCGCCTGGCAAAACCGTGGAGTTGTACTATAGTCTACAGTCATCCAAGGATGCTATCAATTGCACTCAAGGCTCCCATGATAAGGCAACAGTAGCCCGACTCATTAAGGATGGCATGAGTAATATAAAGCAAGGATTACACTGGGTTTCCAATGTGACTTTCAAGAAAGCTTCGGCTCGTATGAATACCCGAGAGGTGTTACTCGACGGAGATATTTCAATTTCTCTCCCCATTAAACCTCTTCGCCCGCAGGAGATCATCCACGTCCCGGTGAAACTTCTTAAAAATTCAACAGTGAACTACTTCACGCTGAGGTACGAGACACACAGAACAAGCCTTGTAAGCTCGTGTGTATAAAATGCCATAACGTGTTGTTACTCTCGCTGCCAAGCGGTAAATCTTTTTGAGGCCAAAACATTGCAGATAATGTTTTTTAATGTGTTAATATTACAACGTTCAACAATAGCTCTCTGATGTGTGCTCAGGTCGTGCGTCGCTGTTGACATGGCGTTCTCTCTGCGGCCCTTGTGCAGCGCTTTGTGACCCTCGGGTGAAAGACGCTCTATAAAATGCTATTATTATTATAATAACACAACCACCCAAACCTATGCAGTACTATTGCCTAACATTCTGGAAATCAACTCCATTATCATTTGACTATTTATTCATGTAATACCGGTTGCATATCCACGAATTTAACAGGAGCATAACGTAATATTCGCTCATCTGTAAAGACATTTCATATTACAGTTGTCAGAAGCAATACAAAGGTCTTGTATGTAGATGCATACGAGTGCCAGGGCAGTTCTCTCATGATCTACAAACACAGCTATTTGAAGATCTCCAGTTGAGACGCCAAGGGAGCGCAGATGTCCCCAAACATTGTTATTTAATTGCATAGGCTATAAATTCCAACCATTAGCTGTTGAGGTCCATTAGCTAGAAGCATGGCTCCTGCCATTTTCATGCACATATGGCGCTATATTGAGTTGGTATTGATTTGAATTAAGTGTGCCACTGACGTTTCAGAATAATTCAGTGAAATCAATTTAGCTCACAACGTTCGGCTAAAGTTAGACATCATTTCAATTTAGTACAATATTTGTAAGTAAAAAATACTGTATACAAATGTATAACCAAAATTATGTTACTAGCTATTGTTTTTGTTAATTAATTAAGGAACTCCACTTTTTAGGTGTATTGCAGTAAAATATTATATATATCTTCGTATTTACTGAAGTGCACACATAAACAAATTATACAAGAATTTGAGTCTTGAGGACTTTTCATCCATTCATCCATTGTCAGAAACCGCTTAATCCTGTACAGGGTCGTGGTGAGCCGGAGCCTATCCTGGCAGATACAAGGCGCAAGGCAGGTCTACACCCAGGATAGGACGCCAGTCCATCACAGGGCACTGGGGGCAATTTAGTCTGCAGGCCAATTAACCTATGCAGCAGCATTTCTTTAGACTGTGGGAGGAAACCGGAGTGCCTGGCAAAAACCCACGCCACGCAGACATGGGGAGATCATGCAAACTCCATACAGAAAGCACCTGAGCCAGGATTCGAACGGCCAGTGATTCATAATTTGCTTATTTTGGGTTAGATCGTATATGCAGAATCTCATTTTTATTTTTACTATGACTCGCCAGCACCCGACAGTGCCAATCAAATTAAGTTGTTATGTTTAGACGGATGTTTTATCATTAAAGCTTAAAAAACCAAGTGAGCTTGCAAGCTCTAGAAGTGGGATTTGTGTGATACAACAAACGTACGAACTAACCAACAAACAATATATAGAATAACAAGCGAGTGTGCGGTGGAAATCCATACGTGGGCAAATACCCCGAGTGATCGTAAAATCGTGAAAAGCAAGAAAAAGTTTCATACATACAAGTATACACTTATTGATTGCTATTTAGGAGTGTATCAGTAAAACAAAATTCAGGATGGCATTTGTGACATTACTATGCAGTAGTTTTGACGTGGTAAATTACCAGGACAAAATGTATTAACTCTGATGGCAAACATTTAGAAGCATTCGTGTATTTTTTAACAAGTGTTATACTGATTCTTATTCTAAAGAGTAACACAGAATTTGACCAGTGGAGGTAAATTAGAGACATATGATTGGTAATGTAATGCAGTTTAATTTACATGTTTTATTCCAAGTGTAAGAAAAGGTGTAAAAATCTGCAATGAATATTATTTTATGTATTTCATTAGCAATCCTCTAGACTCTAGAGTTAATAACAGTTAAACAATATCTGGCTAGCATACTCTGAAAAAGTGAGATTTAATTCTACAACGCTCAAATGTATATATATCTTACATTTTAAAACATAAATGTTTGATAAGCCCTAAATCATATTATTGCTAGTTATGTTATTATTCATACCATGTTGTGCAAACATCCTATTTTGCTCCATACATATTGAACATTACAAAACCTCTATGTAAGAAGGGATATTTAATCTCGTGTTGAGAGGAGACACGCTCAGCATGGCTATACCCTACTAAAGCAGCAGCTCTTTAGAGCAATTCTCTTTTGTATAGAGTGAGTTCAGAAGTGTGTGTTCAGCACAACACTACACAACTTTAAATACAAAGTAAATAATTAATAAGGAATAAACACGAGTGTCAGCAATTTAGGTTCAACGCTAGCCTAATTATATGTGTGCAAATCACTAATGTTTCTTTTACTAGCAGACCTCGACAATATCCTCTAACCAAGATACGTATTTCTAACATACAGTACATCAAACAATTTACTAGTACGTGGGTCAATTAATTGTTTTTTTTCCCACCTTTGTACTTTAGTATTACACATGGGGATTACTTTAATATCTTCGTTCTTCATGTCGGAATTCTTTGCTTCCACCTAACCCTGACTCCTCAGCTGGGGAGACAGGATTCACTAACCCACTTTCTTACAGCCTCTAAGGCATCCAATTAGGCTACACAGACCTTGTTAACCCAGTTGACATCTGAGCTTGCATGGGAAATGTTATCATGCTTCATTCCATGGTGTAGCGGATGGCGGCTGGTAAAGCACTGAGCAGTAGCTCTTCCTTTCTCTCTGTGTGCTATTGGTTACAGGAGACCCATCTGCCTTTGGTGCTACTATTATTAACCAGCGTCCTATTTCTCTGTTGTGGTGTAACTGCCATCACGGGCAGGCTTCCTCTGGTGATGCTATGTTTAACCAGGCACCCTGTTACCTGATGTGGTGTGACTGCTCGCCTGTCAATCGCTCGCAATCAGGAAAGGGTGGATTTTAAGAGATAGTTGAGTGGCTTGGGGTATACATACGAGAACCGGTTGTTAGTTATGCAAGGTGGTTTTTAGTCGAACTAAATACTGCAAGTTTAACAAGAGCTTTCCAAGAAGACATTTTATTGCACTGCTTAGGGATGAGACCCATGCACCACTATCACAGGTGTCACTAATAATGTTTAAGTGGTTGAGGACCCGGTGCATTGAGATAGCAATCTTAGCAGCAGATCAGGAGGTGTACTGGGGGTCAAGGTAGAAGCGTTCACGTCGCGATCCCTGTCAGGTAATACTTGGTATTGCCTGCGAATTCTACCGAACACTTCGAGGCCGAGCTGAAAGACAACGATGTCCAGAGGCTGACCATCGTGCTTCGAAGAATCGCAAAGAAGAAGAAGAGGAGGTGTACCGTGTCAGTGGGGTGTGTTTTTATTGGCTACGTAAACCAGTTTGCAAAAGTTTAGGGGTCAACTTTAGCTTAAAAATACGGGCATTTGAGGCATGAGTAATGTCAATGTTACCGTATGCGTTGACAACCAGACTATAATAAAGCAACTAGACAATAACCTTCTGACCCATGAATGCAGGTACTGACCGTTTCTAAGAAGTTAACAAAATGAGTTTGTAAGCAACATGACAATTCGAACGTGGCAAGAAAGTGTTGCGTGTGTGACCAGAAAAATGATGCTGCGATGGGTGGAATGTGTAGAGGACGAGGGTTACATTAAAGTGTTATCCAGAGATCAGCAACCGAGGGAGAACACCTACTGCCACATATTACAAGAACAGAGCTGGGAGGTTGGACATGGAATGTTCAGCAATCATGGGATCTAGCTGAAGGAAAGCATGGTCAAGCTGACCTCTGGATGTTGCATTTGTACTTGCTGGTTAAAAAACCCCAAGAGAAATAAAACAACTTTCAAATAAAAATGTCTAACGTAGCATAGTGTTTTGTTACGAACAACGGCATAGACACAGATGTGCCAATCAATCCGGTCTACACTGATGAATTTATTTAATTCCTTTATTGGAACGGCATGGATGAATATTTTGCATTGTTTTTTGGATGTTAAGCCTTTTATATTTTACACTTCTTCGTGACGTTCTGTCTGAGAACATTCACAAAACAGATGGAGGGGGGCTTCATCCAGAACTCAACTGACCAAGGCTCATAATGTTGATTATAATTTAATAATCAAGGTTTTATAGCTTATCAGAGTATTGAAGGTGAAGTCTTTTGCAATGAAATCAAAAAGTAAGGTGGGCTAATTATTGTTATGGTTATGTTCAGATGGAGCCATATAAAGACAAATCTATGAATATTAGCTTGGTTTGAGGTGCCATTTTTGGCAATATTCCCATATCAGTTCCATTTCTCTATTAAGTGTGTGGTTAGCTTGGGTGGCAAAGGCACTGTCAACAGTAAAGGCGCTTAACAGGCGCATTGCCAGTGCTGATCCCTGACCATTGATTTGGTGTCTTCAAGCGCTGGTTTGATCGGCCCGGTGGACTCTGACGTGTCGATCATATTGTAATAGTTCAATATGACAGATGGCCCAGTGTGACAGAATTCGTGATATATTTTTCATGAGACCAGTGTGCCAGACAGTGTCATGAGCTGCTGTTAAATCTAGAAAAACACTACAGGTTTATTCGGAAGCCATTTTCCATGAAGGTGGTTAAGGCTAAGACTTTTGGTGCTACGGCCTAGGCGAAATCCAGCTTTGTCTGGGCTCAAGGCAGAATCGACTACTGGGGATATGCACTGTAAGACTAGTCTCTCGTGTGTTGTAGCAGACACTCAGGAGAGAGATTCGTCAGTCGTTCGCTACTTATTTTGAAGCCTTGCCTGGCTTGGGTAGGCCAATGATCTTGTTGTTGGACATTGTCCTTTCATACATGATGCGATTGAAGAAGAGCAGTAGCCAGTTGTGAGCTCCAGGGCTAAGATGCTTCAGGAATTCTGGGTGCACGTTATCAAAGCCAGCAGCAGTATTGCATTTTACCTTGCAGAAAACTAAGTCTCGTTTTGATGATGTAACGTTTGATGAAGCATCATTCTGGAAATGTTGACGGATGTCATGCCGCCCATTACGTATTGCTGGCTCAAAAACCTTGTTGTTTTGGGGGGCTCTTGCGACTTTCAGGCAATGGCTGGCAATGGCATTGCCTGACACAGATGGTCGGCTTTGTCCTAGGGGACACTCAGCCGCTCCCAGGCGATGGATGAGACCCCGACTTTTCCAGCTTGAGTGAGTAAAGTTCCGTTGTGAGGTCGAGTCTTCCCATCATTTTCCATGAGCAGTATCAAGCAATTCAAGCAGATGGTCAGCAATGTCTGGGTCTCCAGAATGCATACACTGTTCTAGAAGGGCAGCACACTTTTCATTCAGGCATGATGTCTATATAGAAGAAAATCCTCTAGGGACTGAGGGTTGTTCTGATTTATAGAGGGCACCACAAAAACATGTGTAGGTTTTCCTCAACTGGAACACTTTGCTTTGGGAACGTAATAATGGATTGTTCAGCAGCCACAGGGAATGAGGGCCGGTCAGTTTTCATGAAATTCCCTCTGGACTTTCTTGTGCTTTTAATGATAGGGAGTTGTAGGCCAACATGGATAAGTGTGGAGAGCACTCGACAGGGCTATCCTGATACAACAGCATTCAAAAGCAACCATCAGTGTGGAAAATCATCAAGCACAATGCAAGACGCAGGTTGTGGGTGGCTGTTGTTTGATGTGACCCAGCATGTCAGGAGAATGGCCTTGATCCCACCTTGCTGAGTGGAGGTGCCCCGCTGTTTGGGGTCGTGGATCAGGGCACGCTTATTGCTTCATATCCATCTTTTTAGTTGGTCACTATTATTATTTGGATTTAGATAACCCCAGTCTGTATGGCAGGGTGGGGTGGGGGATAAGGGCAGTTTCCCCAGGTTCTACTTGGTGGTTTGTAAACATCGGTGATGCTAATGCCTCCAACCTTTATGACTTCAGAGTGATTCGTGGACAGGGTGTGGGTGGCCTCAGAGATGCGAAACAAGTAGAATAGTAATACTTGAAAAACTAAACATATTTTCAGGATAAAGGGAGGTAGCAGATTTAGAATGCGTAGACAAGGAATTCATTTTGGAGAGAGGCGGGTATGTTGTAGACCTAAATTTAAGGGGGGCACACCTTATCCCAAGGATACATGATAAATCCTTCATAGTGTATAAAATATCCAGCAAGCAGCATCATGGGGGGGGCAAGACTGATTGCAGAAGGCAGCTGCCCCTGCTGCTACAAACATTTTGTAGGTCCCTGAGAGTAAACGTGAAGGATTATGATTTATGAGTAGGATGTTGCAGGATGAGGGATACAGAGTTGGAGATATGAGGGGAATATTAAAAGGAGAGATGTATGAGCACATGTGTACAGAGAAATAAAGTGAGTTGGAGAGTCGGTTGGTGGGAGGGGCGCATGCAATTACCGAGTGATGTGTTTAAATTATCAGCAAACACAGCCATGCACTTTGGGAGAAGGTGGATGTATATCCACAAAACTTTGACTCATGGCATTTGTATACGCATTAGAATTAAACTTCCACACATAACGCACTTGAGACATTAATGACAACAAACACCATGCCAACAATTTTTTAAAATATGTAATATATTATAAAATCAGCAGGCACTAAATAGTGGATCACAGTGTATTATTCATATATTATACATTACACACAGAGAGTGAAATCTACATACTTGTTACCCCAGTCTTATATATCAGGCATGCCTGATTCCATTAGTGTCTAAGCAGTGAGCCATGTGTATAAATTAGCACCTGACTAGTATGAGAAATAATAACTGTTATTGTAGAATACGTTATAACATTTTATTTTTCTCACATTTGAAGCATTTACAATTTGCGTTAGTTTTTCCACAGGTTCATAATCACAACTGTAAATATGTAACACCACGGTTAGTCGATTAGTAAGTAATAATAATAGCATTTTCTATAGCGCCTTTCACCCGAGGGTCACAAAGCGCTGCACAAGGGCCGCGAAGAGAACGGCATGTGTGGTGGGGTAAAACATGGGTACTCCCACCTCTTCCAAGATGTCTGGCCAGCATGGAGGAGTAGGCCACATAGTCTCTTAAAGGGGCTCTCGAGAGTTCCCTGGAGTGGAACACTGTTTCGCCAGCAGAGGAGTGAGCAAATAATTACAAGATTGCACTTTGCCTTTTATACAGCAAAGCATTTAGCATCATATGCCTTTGAAATGTTAACAATTCGACCCATTGGATTCCACTCAAAACGTTATATCTGATGTTGTAACCATAACATGTGAGTAACAATAATCACAATTTAAAGCAATTTATGAAACCACAAGTGTAATGCGCTATAACACTAAGTTAATTGAAGTGGGAATATAAGAGAAAACATTATAACAAACACCAAAATGCAAATAATAATCATTGATACATGTTACATAAGTGCTGTTGAATAAACAAACGTCAGAAACATTTAGTTGAAAGTAATATTCAAAGATTTTTCTAAGAAAATGTGAGAAAATGTCCTGATTGCAACCATGCCACAAGCTTGAGGGCTAATTATTTACTCTTCTAATTTGTGCTTTCTCAGTAGACTGGTTTTTAAACAGATGATTTGAGTATGACAAACATCAAGTTAATTACTGTATGTTCTAATTAGGCCAAAAGTTGTGGTTAGTCATGGACGTTAACTCACTATAGAATTCTTTCTTTCATAGCTGACACGTTTTGAATTGCAGAACGAGATAATGTTTTGTTAAGCGTAACTTACATTTGGCTAAAGGCTTTTTTGCGTCCTTGAAATGTACTTCACGATTACTAACATACATAACGGGCATGTATGTTTGCGAAGGGATGCTGCCGTGGTGTAATGCTTAGCACACTGAACTTGTAATCCAGAGGTCACCGCTTCAATCTCCCGGCGTGGCAGTTGAAATAAGAGGCATGTTATTTTTAAATCCCCCCCACCTCTGTCCACCCACCAGTATAAAAGGGTACCCCACCGTGTCCACAGACAATCAGCAGATCGCGTGTGGTGCGGTAAAGTATGGGTACTCCCATCACTCTCAAGACGTCTGGACCTCCAGAGGGGCTCTCTCAAACTCAGAGGCTTGAAGGTTCGATCCCAATCAGATCCACGGAAACATAGATCGGCTCAGATGGGTTTAGAATTGAATTAGGGTCCCAATCCGAACCACGTGATCGGCTAAATTAAGACCCAGACCTGCACACCTAATTTGTAGCTTTTAAAAAATACATAATACCATTGCAATCCATCACACAAGTAAAGTATGATATTCTTAAGCCTGTGAATCAAAAAACCCAATACAAAAATGCCTACAAAATCAATATTACATAGTATCTATGGGCGAGTACATCAATTTTAAAGGCACGCAAGGAAAAAAGACTTCAATCCTATATGGCCCCTCGAGGGAAGACACAGATTTGTGTGTTTTCTGTCACGAGGACCCCGGGGAGCCTTGTAAGCAACACTCCCTCCTCTCCTTTTTCAGCCGATCTAATTTTTCTCTAATGCTCTGTAGCAGTGGCAAGAATGCATTCATATGTGGCTGCATGAGGCTCAGGTCCATATCTTCCCCCACATATTTAGTACACGGATCTTCCTATGCAAGCATCTGAAAATCAATAATCCAAATTAACCCTTCAGGCACCCCTCGGATTTGCTCTCTTGTCGTCAGTCAAGCAAAATTGACCTTTTCAATGCTTTTCATTAATAAACAACGCTCATTAAAATGTAAAAACACACAAGGAGACACTGCATTTTGTGTCACATTATTATGTTATCGTGATAACCTATGATTTAGTCGTATATAAATGTTTTGCACAACAAGAAAATATTGCCTGGTTGCAGATTTACAGTGAACCGAAATAATAACGTAATGTTTATGTACAGTATATTGTATCATTTATTTGTTCTATATATTTAACGTAGTCAATAACTTTTACGATAATCTATGGCATCATTATAGATGAAGGAGTTACGCAACTATCTCATCATATTTATAGATGCTTAGTTACGGATGTTTAAAAATATATGTATGCATTACCATTGGCTGAAACCCCTACATCAATATATGTGTATCTAGACATACTGATAATGTTCTGCTCCTGACGACAGTGATGTTTTATCATCATTATACTCTAAGAAATGTACCTGCATCTCACCTTCAAGAAAATATTTCCGTGGACAAATCATTCCAGTTTTAGCAGGTGAACAGAAACAGAGAGGCCAGATGAGCTGACGAAAAAATACATTTGATGTGGCTAAACATCTACATGGTCTGCATACCTGAGATTCACGTAGTGTATTTGCTACTGGAACTTGTCGTGATCATCATCAGGCATAATAAAGGCCTCCCGTACCACCACCATCTCTCTCACAGTCCTCTGACGTAATAATTCACTTGGCACCTGCACGCGAGGTGATTTCGTCGCTCCATCTGCATTCCTTGGCCGCCACTCCGTCAATATTGGATTGTGTGCTAGTCACTAAAAGCCCTGATGGACACTGCGGCCAGATTCACATATTGACAAAATGGTTGAAACACATCACCATGGCAATTTGCCGCAGTGTCTGAGATGGAGATATCAGCACGGTTTCACCCAAAATTGGAAGAAAAGAAACGTCCACTGCCAATGCATAAATCTGGCCGCAGAAGTAACGTACATCACTCGACATAAGTGTAGCTCCATTTTCGATGTGCCGTAGCCTGGTTTTGGTGTACCAATTTTAATGCCGCATGAGATTGCCAACAATTGAGCTACAATCTCTCCAGGCGTGAAAACATATACAAAGACGCAATTATGAAATGTAAAGATCCCTCATTATAGTCATACAGCATGCCACATAACATGGTGGTGTGGCCAGAGATGATTTTACAAATAAATTGACCTGGGGGAGTCCGAGAACTAGGTTCAGAAAAAAAAACCGGTTAAAAAAATACTCGCCTCTCCACTGTACTCGGGAATTGAACATAGGCTTCCAGATTTTGTGGCACACTGCATTGTAACAGAGCATACACACACGTGGGGTTTTACAGTAAAAACAATGTAGGAATGGGACGCATTGTAAAGGTCCTGGGTTTGACTGAACTCCAAATAGACAAGCGAAGAATGTTAATTTGCTGTTCCTAATACTGTGTTGTGTTGCATTTGAATGCAGGGTTTTGGGCCAATTACTTCACATTCACTTAAATGCAGAAATAATGTCTCTGCTAGCTAACGATTGTTAAGAAACTCTATAGAGTACTCACACGAATCACATGACTCTGAACTTATTTAATCACGTCAGCTCTTGTCAACAAAGGTTACTGTTTCGGAAGGAAATAACATCGTGGACTATAACCAGAGGTTTAACTCATTTTAATGCCACAACTAATCAGTGTCGTATATGTTTACGGTTTACAGCATTACAAAAAAAGCATGGCTGTGTGGATATAATACTTCTATGGGATTATAACATTTCCGATGTTTTTATTTTATTTTATGAAAAAAAATGTGATGCTTTTCATTATCTAATAAATTATTGTGGCTTAGTCTTAACAAAAGCTGATGTTGCCCAAAACCACTCGACATCACTTGTCAGGGGATAATAAGGAAGGTGACGTAAATTTAAGTAATAGAATTTCCTCTGACGTCTAACTTTTGATCAATCCACAACGATATGTTTTAGATGATCTAATTTTTTTAATCTGGTCCGAATTTCAAGATTTTTTTGGACTTACAGTAGTCCAAAAATCGTTGTGGATTGATCAAAAGTTAGACGTCAGAGGAAATTCTATTACTTAAATTTACGTCACCTTCATTATTATTCAAAAATTGTGAATCCTTGCCGAGATCTCAGTTTATTACATCACAATGTAATAAACTGAGATCTTTTCAGTGCAACCATCGTTTACCAATATTTTTAGCACCCTGTAAAAGAGCAATTGAAACTCCTATGTGTGTATTTGTCATTTATTAATATTTCACCCAGGAGACTGCAAACCCTCTGATTACTTAAAAAGGCAGCGTTAATTGAATCATAACTGGCTGCATGGTCTGAAAAAAGATGGTAATATTTATGATCACAATAACACAGTAATTATTATCATTGCACACCCACTTCACGAATTAACACGTTTTACTTGATCATTTATCTGCTCGCCAACACTTAATAATGCGTGTTTTATTTCCTCACTTTGTGAGAAAATAAAACAGTGATTGTCATATGAATATACTCAGCCTCTGCCATAGGAATGTTGAATTTCTACCACCGGCGCAGGGCTGTAAACAAGCGATGAACACTGCCTCAATGGTCATTTTAGCAGAAAATCACTTTGACTCTGGCTGTTCCCTTGACATGATAGGGCTCTGCAAACAATTTTGTATAAAACCTCATTATGTGCCATTGTGAATGCTTCTGGTTAACACTTCACATGTTCACTCAAAACGCAGTTTCATGCACGTGTTCACCAATGTGCTCGAGCTCACATATATATGCAATAGAAGCAGAAGCGTTAACACAGCCATACAGTTGACCAATGGATGAGCATCCAAATAGTGAGCATCCGTCGAAATGCTGACCAATCCATCCTAATTCTCCAAAATGTGTGCTTGGCCATTAACCTGACTGCCAACAATGCAGTAGTTTACATTATTTAACATTTTCTATGTTTAATAAATTCATCTGTTTCTTTCTGAAAAAAGGTATACAGTAGGGATGTGTTTTCAAGATACACCATTCCTGCCAATCCCAGAAAATAATGTTCTTTTTCTCACCAACAGTACTGTTATGTGGCCAAGTATGATGTCACTTTTGTTGGCACAAATACACGTTAAATGATTACAAAATATGTTACGTCTGAAAACCTGAAAAATATATTTGCTAAGAAGAATCCAAAACTCACATTGGTTTAATCTGCCACTTTATCCCTACTGTAGAGTGTTACTGGTACGTGAGAATGTGGCACGAATCTATAGAACGGGAACCCGTCACAGCTGCAGTGAACACCTTGCTCATAAGCATTTTTATAGCGCTTTTGATGTACTGTAATAGTATGGGTTTCTTGATGGCAATATCGTGTCATAAGTCTGAATATGTTTTACATTTCCGTGGAAATGCATGCAGAAACGTGCCATAATTAGCATTGTTAGGACTGCAGTATACTCATCAGCGCTTTACTACCATGAAGATGCAGACAATTTCAAGAAAGAATGCTTTGCAATATATAATCAAACATTTTAAAATCGACATATATTTGTAACCAGTTTAGGGGTAGTATAATGAGTTGAAAGTGTCTGTCTGATGTTTTCAGGAACATTTATTCATATATTCTGTAAACGGTATATTCTGGATTGTAGTGTTTGTTATCTAACAATGTCTTAATGTGTTTAACTGCTCATGATTTCAAATCACCTACCTTATAATACCCACAATACAGTTAGTTTACAGAAACAAAATGCTATTTATTTTGGTCAGGAAGAAGCCATACATACAATGCAAACGTCTACTACACTGCAGTGATGAAATAATATTGTGGAATATATGTATTGTAATGAATCTACAATATGTATACAATTCAAAGGCATTGTAGAAATGTCTACCATATTTATTTGAATTCACCCAATATTCGGGTTATCTTTTATGTGAATTTAATGTATTACTGCACACAATGTAAAGCTATCAACATTCCGTTTTGGTCAGGATAGTCTCTGTTTGAAAAAGCTTCTGTGAAACAGCAATTTTTCTAAAGATTATATATTTTTTGGTCTCATCCATAGCCCATGATAAAAGCGAGAAGTATATGGGCCTAATGAGCAGTGAGGCAGGGTCAAGATCAGAAAGAAAGGCCATTCCATATGTGGGTAGGGCTATTGGTTTGGTGGTAAGAAAGACCAGTTCACCATATGTCTTAGTTGAGCCTCCAAAAAATTGGATTGAGCATGAGGCCAAAAATGTTGAAAGCAGAAATTATCATAATATTTAGCAAATGTTGTGGATGCCTAAAGCCTTTAAATTGTTCTTATGCTATTGCATATCTTTTAATTCTTACATGAAAAAGAAAGTAACGCCACAGCAGGAGATTAATTCATTCATAAACAATATGCTGTTTGGAAAACGATCTTGCTGCAAGCAAGACGCTTTCAGAACATGATGAATAAAAGCTGCACACCCCGCCCCTTTCAGGGTTGTTGAACGCTAACTTAAAATGGAAACAATCAGTTTTAAATATTTCAGTCACCGTTTGCAGTTGTAAAACTTGCGTGGTGGCCTTGGTGATGTTGAGGTCAGATAGATGGAGCAGTAAGTGGAGGCTGCTTCTCTACAGGCCATGTAAACTCTCAGTCAAAAAAACATTTTCTACAAGCCACAGCATATTGATGACAATTTAAAAAAGGTGCAGAAGGATGAAATGAAGAAACCCGCCATTTACTATAAAGTACATTTTGTTCCCAACTGCACCGTTCACATTTTGCTTTTACTCATTGCTCCAGAAGAGTATTGAATTATATGACGTGATTTTTTTTAACCACTTGCCAATACCACTGTAAAAGCAATTTTAAGTTATTTCACAGCTGACATGAATCCTAATGAAGTGTCTTTATGAATGCTACTGCCTATTTTTATAGTTATTACTCTTCGATATTATTATTAAAGTGAAACTTTTATATGCAAAGTCACAGTGTGGAAGTGGAGAGCTTATGCTTTTTACTTTTTAACTTAAACTCCATAAATATTTGACATTGTTTTGACATCGTATCAATAATATCCATCCATCCATCCATTTTCAGAAACCGCTTAATCCAATACAGGGTCGCGGTGAGCCGGAGCCTATCCCGGCAGACACAGGGCGCAAGGC
>JAZEWU010000010.1:2915896-2944872 GCA_036362915.1 Geotria australis
GTGGAGTTCAATGAAAATGCAAGGGGCTGTGTAAGAAAATGGGAAACTGTAATTTAACATCGCGCTTCGAAGAATCGCAAAGAAGAAGAAGTGTGGAAGTGGAGAGCTTATGCTTTTTACTTTTTAACTTAAACTCCATAAATATTTGACATTGTTTTGACATCGTATCAATAATATCTAACTTATAAGACTGCAGCAAAAACATGCACATTGCATGAGTATTCTTTAGGGTATCTAGTGGTCACTTGGTCAGGTTTGTTGGATCGTAGTAATCCCGCTTCCAGAGCTTGCACGCTCACTGGGTATTTTCTGTTGTAATAAAAAAAAATCTATATATCTATCTTAATCATCTAACCAGCGTGCAGTTCCCGGTCATGATTTCCATCAGTGGTGAGCAATATCCGATGCACTAATACTGGGACCTTCTACACTAACCCTTACTAACCAGTGTGGTAAAGTGTGATCAAACAACACCCCAAAACTAATATGGCATCGTGGGGGCCTTCATTCAACATTAGACTAACAAAAGGTTAGCGTGAAAAAAAACCCCTATATCAATACAATAATAAACAAAAATGTCTATCACCCCCAGCAATGCAGTCCTTGAACCAGCATGACATGAATGCCTCCATAGGTTCATTGTCAATCAAACTCTAAGCAGTAGCCCCGGGGCTCATATCCGCATGTTTTCCGCATCCCCATCGTACCCATTATCACACTTCATCTTCTGGGTGCCAACCACCGTTTGCACAAACCTTGGCCGGCATTGCACTGTCCAACTCCCAACCTCCCCGTGCACTGCTCCCCTGGCCCTTCCTACCCCGTGTTTATTCTGCAATTAACGACTCCTTGGATCCTGCTTAACCCCCCTATCGGCACATGTTTTCATTATTTCTCCAATTTTCTGTTCTGCTCCCATTCGTTATCTTGCAGAAGCCCGCTATGGAGTTGTACCCTATCTAATGCACACCTTTGGTCGATGTTAACCCTTTCCTGTCACCCCGGTTCGAGCTCACCCATGCACATCATGCTCACCCACCGGCATTCTCTGCTGTTTATTGCTGGACACTTGTTGTTTCTGGCCTTCTAGCCTGTGCCCGTCTACCACAAAATGCACACACCTGCTCATTTTCGCAGCGTGTTCATTCTCCAGCAGGGAATCGCAGAGAGAAAGAGAATGAACA
This sequence comes from Geotria australis, assembly GCA_036362915.1. Taxonomy (NCBI): domain Eukaryota; kingdom Metazoa; phylum Chordata; class Hyperoartia; order Petromyzontiformes; family Geotriidae; genus Geotria; species Geotria australis. Next base: position 2,917,081 of record JAZEWU010000010.1, read on the forward strand.
GTGAGCAACACGGATAGAGGTATGGAGCGAGAGAGATGCAGATACCGGTAAATAGAGAGGCTCACGCGTAGACGTGGAATGAGATAACCGCAGAGCAGGTGCAGATACACGCATATACAGGAATACATTTAGAGACACAGGGACACATACAGATGCAAAAAGAGTCACAGAAATACATACCGAGAGACGGATACTAAGAAAAACACATATGTGGAGAGAGACAGACCAATAAAGATGTAGACAAAGAAACAGAGCCAAACAGACAGGGAGACACACAGATACGGCACTGTACATGCTTATCAGTGATATTAATCAAATATGTCGTCTAGTTTGGAGGAAGACGGTGCCCAGACTGAAACATGTTTGCGGGTACACCTGCCCGCGGTGAAGTGTAGGCATACAAACGTACGCTCGCAGCTACCAAGGAAAAGGCATTCCGTCTGCGATGCCATGCGAGCTCCTGCTCGTCGCGGCTGATTGGCATCTCTGCGTCGGTTTCTGTTTTCCCAACAGACTGGTGATTGAACTGCAGCTTATTCTGCAAGCTTCATTGTTGGGTTTCATTAGTGGTTTTAGTTACAAAAATTCCATTAATTTGTCTTGCGTATCTAATCCGTCACAAGCAGAAAATATCAATAGTAAAGTCTAATTACATACAAATTTCAGTGCCAGGTTCTGTGTTCTTAGAATTAGCGCACCATTCGCAGGGCCGCCTTTTCGTCATTATATGTATGAGATATAGGTTGTATCTCCGTTAATTAAAAATCTAGCTGAAAAAAAACCAAAACGTTTGAATTTTTACTTTTTCAAAGTACGAACAGGATATACAACGTTGCATGAGTAAACAAGCTTGGATTTACTATAAAATACAGCAAAGGAATGTAAAATCCATTCTGAAAATTACACTGATGAACAATATAGACTTTTAACACTTGTACCTATTATAGGTGAGTATGTGTGCAATGAGGAAGGGAAGTGGGATTGAACATTCATCCAATTTAGGGATGTCAAAGAGGTGATGAGAGGTCATGAGGGGATGCTGACAATGGAAAGGGACCATGTTTCTTCAAAGAGCTCCTGATTTACCGATAGTGTGACCCAGGTGTTATCGGCGTATAGTGAAGAGGTTTTAAGCAAATTCGATTTTACGAGCAAGTCAAATGTGGCCTTTCCATTTGTCTAGTGTTGATCGTTTTTGTGGTTCATTGAAGGCTGGTCGTCTTGCAATTCCTAAGAGATATATGTCTGAAGAGAGAAGTATTGGAATGCTAGACACTTTATTGAAGTATTGGAGAGTTTTGCTAATATATCTTTACTGACTGGACAGAGCCAAATATTGAGCATAGTTTTGCGAAGAGTCTTGTGGGCAATGAGCGTTCTTAGCTAAGATATGGCTAACAAATGTTGCCAATTTGTGATGAATACAATTTATAAACCTATACTGTGTTCAACCATCTGTAATAACTTCTATGAAATATGCGTCAGAAACGTGGACAACGACAAATGAGATGCAATAAAAGCTGCAAAGTGCACAAAGTAACGTGAGGAGATGCATGCTGGGATTTACACTGGGAGACACAAAGAGAAACACGTGAATTATGAAACAAACAAAACGAGGCATCATATTGGCTCCTTAAAAAAAGGAAAAAAGTAAAGTGAGGTTGTGCAGCGCTTTGTGACCATCGGGTGAAAGGCGCTATATAAATTGATATTATTAATATGAGGGATTATGGTTTATGGATGAGACTGGTGATGAATGGCAGCCAAAGGAGGGAGCACACCCAAGAGTATGACCATCGCTGAAGTGGAGTGATGAGATCAGGTCATGTGCAGGATCATGATGGATTGAAACAACTCAAGATCATGAGAGAGGGCTATGACTTCGGAAGACCATCCAGCAATGGGTAGAACACAGCTGACGGTGATAATAATCTAGCAAACATTATTCTACTCCTTCCACTCCATTCTAATTATCCTAATTTTATCTGGCACCAACCTACAATTCTGGATCTTTAACAAATAACCTGTATTTGCCAACAAACCACGTAGTTAATGTCTGGAATATGGCCAACAATCTCATTTAAAATATTCCCCCTACTATATTTTAAAGGTTTTTTAAAATCTAAATTTAAGCAGCATTAGGCAGTAATCAAAGCAATAATGCAATTGATTTGTTTGAAACGCATAAATCTCATCATTGCAATAGATTAAAAAAAACCAACCTCATTTATGAACTTCAGCTGCAGTATATCCCATGTGGAAGATAGAATCTTCAGGCTCATCGCTTTAGATTTACAGAATCTTTCCTAATCCAAAGAATCTAACCTTTCAGCAGAAAACCAATGACATGATTGAGTGATGTGAGGATTTGGCAACTCACTCGGCCATGGAAGCCTTCATACAAAGCCTATCTTAGGTCTCTCCCTGTGGAGTTTCCCTGGGCACAGTCTGTGAAGGGAAAAAAAATGAGTGCAACTTGGCCTGAAACAAATTTCCATTATTGTGCCAGTGACTGTGAAAAAGCACCATTGGGACTTCAGGTGCAATCATGCTTGGACTCGAGTACTGTAGACCTTTATAAACAGACCAAATGGATTATTGTTCAATCCCCTATCTTTATTTTCATTCAAACAAGTGACTGATTGAAAGTGAGATCACATTTTTATAACAGACTGGACACTTTCCATTAATTATTTTGCTGTTGAACAAATATGTAATTCTGTTAGAATTATCATAATACCTGTTAAATTCAACCTTCTCTCCAATGACATCCAGGTCCATAAAGGATGCACCCAGGAGCCTCACCCTTCCATGACCCCTATCGCTGAGATTGACCAGCACAGAGATTGCACTCAAACCAGACAAACATAGGTCAAAAAGAAGTATAATTTTTCCAAGTGGTGAAAATCTCACCAAAATATAAAATTATTAAATGACTTAACAATTTTTAAATGTTAAACAATTTAGATAATCGAATTATGCTGATACAGATCACCACACCGTTGGCACTTGGATTAAAAGCCCTCATTTTCCATAATTTTCTGCAAACCGTTGATAACATTGATAGCTGTCAACCTCAACGTTTAATTACATTCGAAATGGAAGAAAAAGTGTTGAGGTCTTAAATGTCAAAAAATGACTCAAAATTGTAATAGGGTCCTAGTTTGACAGAAATGTATTTAATGCACAAAACACAATAATCATGATCGTGTTTGTGGAAAATATAAGTAACAAAACATAATTAGCAGGCATCATTTACTTCATATCTGTCTGCACAAGCAATATTATGCTGCTACATAAGAATTGCACTCGAAAGATGATCATATTATCTTAGTAATTGGGCTTATATATTACGTGAATATGTGTTTAAAATAGCTTAGATTGTGCAGCTGTATTAATAACATAAATAGAATGGTTGATTACTTTCAATTTATTTGCAATTACATTTGCATTATTGAACCAGTCAAGTGCTACCAAAACGTAAAAAGGTGCACAAAACACATATTTTACATGAAGGTAATGTATAAATGTTTCATTACAGATCACACAATCTTGCATATCATTAACGGATTAAAAAATACTGTTATACACAGTGTGCACTAAGAGAGTTGACGCATGGTAGAAAAACACTCATTAACAAACATAGTAAAAAAAACTGAAATGCACATAATCCACGGAGAGATACACCATTAGAGTTACATTCAGAGACCGAAAGTCACAGGTAGATTAGAGAACTAGTCCGTTAAATATTTACTCTTCCAACTGTTACGTAACCTAAAAGGGCTCGGACAGGACACATATTTAAAATGGATGATGGTCAGGCATAATGATGGAGCGGGCAATGAATGGAATGCATCTGGCAGTGCGTCCACCGAGGACATGGAGGGATGAAATCAGCTTGCGTGTAGACGTTCGGTGTATTATAACATTGCAGGAGCATGAGATAAGGTGGTTGCTTGGAGCATAATTCATCCAGCAGTAGAATGCAAATTGCTATAGCTGATGATAATGGTATAATACATAATAATAATAAGAGCATTTTATATAGCGCCTTTCACCCGAGGGTCACAACGCGCTGCACAAGGGCCGCGAAGAGAACGGAATGTCAACAATGAAAGAAAAAACAACCAATAACAAACTATAGGAACAAAAATTAAATGATTAAGGCTGCTTCGAGGTGGGGGGCACGAGGAGGGGGCACAAGAGGGGGGGCACGAGGTGGGGGCACGTGGGGGGGTACGAAAACGTATGGTCACAGTGAAAGTTCTCCTTGTAATCATTGCAGTTATGTTTTTATCGTTTAAATTCATCTTGAATGACAATGAATTGGCTGTTGAAAACCATTGCTGTCAACTTTAACCACTTCACATCGTGCGTTTTATTTGGTATAGCATGAGTGTGTTCGCATTGTGGTGTAACATGGGGCTCTTGTAAGAGCTTACGGAGGTTTCAACATGCCCAATTCACCCAGCTGTAACTGTATTTTTGTTAAACACTTCGTATGCTAATTAAAGGAAGAAACGCATTAAATGCCATTTCATTTTGGTCATTATAACATGACAATTCAAGGAGAGAACGTTGGCTATCAATGCTATTCATATGTGGAAAAAGGAGTAACCCTCCGAAATTACTCAACAAAGTCCATTACGCTGACACACACGTGTTGTAACCAGGTAAAGATGTAGCCCTGTAATTACCAGGCCAGTGCTGGCAATTGAGTATAATTACCATTGTGTGGCACGTTATCCAATTGTATGGCATACTGCAGTCAAATTCATGGAAAAGTTGCTTAAGCAGAAAGCAGTAGTCACATTTATAGGAAAATACGGTGTCGAGGCTGCCAGAATCTATAAAAGATTGTGTTTTTTGCTGCGTGTGACTAGTTGTACCTGTGATAGCAATGTCAAAAAATTGGGTCAAGCAATTCAATGATGGAAAAATGGACATTGCTGACAAGCCTCGGAGTGTCAGATAAAAAAAAAACTGAACGGAGAGTGAAGGAAATAATTCAGGACGAACGGAGAGTTAGAGCTCGGGACATCATAGGCGCATTGCAAATTGTACATCATACTGTGCAGGAAATGTTATCTGAATCTAAAATTATCTTCACGCTGCCCAACAGCAGTTATGCTCTATACGTATTTGTTTGGCAGGATGAATGTTTCTACAGACATTTGGTGTAGACCTGATGAAAATAAAACGTGTTATTTATTATTTTAGCTCTCTTGAATGTAAAATTGAAGACTACAGCCCAAGCAGCAAACCTGTTAATTGTGAGTGTAACATATAGTTTCGTTTCACCGACTGAGCAAGTATGGTATAAAAACAGCACTTAATTTCAGCCACAAGTGTATGCAATGCTGTTTGTGGAATTATTTGGGCAAGCCACATCTATCTCACCTTATTTTGTTGTGATGGATGGATTTTCATACTTTTTCGCATTTATTCACCAATAAAATTGGATTAATTGTGAACAGGCACATTCTAGTGGTAGTGCCTTATGCCAATGATCAATGATCCCTGCTCTAAGTAATCTTCCTCCAAGCCAACTAGTCAGTATTTCAGAAAAAAAAGTAAAGAAAGAGGTACTAAAAATGCTGTCTTTTGGATTATTGTTTTCCAAGACCTGATCAACATCACAGGGCTTAACGGAGGTGAACAGCAGTTTCAAACTATAATGCCCCAGCTCTGTCCACAAGCCCGTTTAACGATGCCGCATCCCACATCTTCTTAGATCGCCAACAATTTCACTTTCAATAAACCTTGAATTGCAGATACAACCTGACTGGTTTCAAAATGCATACATGCTTTGCATCCTCGTGCATGCAGATCATTGTGAATTGATTGACTGTCCACCATACTCATGCAAAGCATTTTTTTTCTTGGCTGACAAGCACATTAGTAAAACTGATGATGCTTGGAGGTAATTCGTTATTGTAAGTAAATGGCCAAGACAAACTCGTACATTTTAGAGGACATGTTTTTTTTTCAAATCTGCATAAGCTACTACAATGAGCATGTATAATGTTTTATTGTTATCACAATGATTACTGTGCATGTCAAAAATATTTACATTTTAGAAAAAATATAGAGTCCACTGGTAATATATCTTTAAAATAGCATTCACTGCTCACGAGCATTTTGAAACATATGCAGGCAAAAATACATTGAATGTGTTTTGCAAACGAGTAAGAAAAATCATGCATATGCATCTATTCTGTAATGTATTCCAACATGCATTTGTTCAAAGAAGTGTTATTTTTCTATATATCTAAGCATATACTACATCCACATGGATCAGTAACATGGATAAACCTAGAGTAAATGGAACAAAAACTGATTAGGGTACATCTGTAGGTCGAAGATGTCACGTGTGCTTATGCAGGATATGGTATGTCGCTAGAAGAGATGATGGCTGTTGCCAAGAGTAATGACAAAAGTGGCACCCAAGCGATGGCGCATGCTACAGAGATCTGCTGCCGTGGAGATGGAGCAATGAAATGAGCTGAATGAAAATACCAAGCATTAACATTGTTCCTTTATATTAACTTAGTTTGAACATATAAGCATTAGGGCTAAATGGGGCGTCCTTTACCGAGCTAGTTAGTGCAGGTTGGTAAATGGTGGGTCGGAGGATGCTCGAACCAGTTCAGATAGCACTTGACGCTGATGGTAGCCTTGGCCAGGAATCGAAGTCAAGTCACCAGGTTGATAGCATGGTACCGCACCTCCTATTAGTAACTAAGTAAATAAACAATATACAAAACCACATACCCCAGTTTGCAATCGCTGCAGGACTACAACAGTAAAACCTTGACATGCACTAGTCGTCACCTATACTCAATAAAAAAGAGTGGAGGGAAGATGACATTCTATTGGGTTGCCTGGTAACCAACAGAAGATGCTGCAATTGAAGGTTGTTAGCGAATAGTTTCTTTTGTACATTTGTTTTACTGATAGGGAATAGCATTCACCTTTAAAATCACTCTTTACATGCAGCGTGTGCACAGAGGAAGGCAAATGGCATAGTTTAGAAAAAATACGTATTTAGTACATTACACAATTGTTACATTCAAGGGAATTATTTAGTGAAACTGCATTGGCAGTTGTAAACAGATACAAATGACATAAAACTCAACCCAGTCTTCAATAACACTTCCTTAAAAGGAAACGTTTTAAAATAGGAGACATTTCAGTCATTCGGCTTTGTTCATAGCAGATTATGTGCCTCTTATATATATTTTTATTTTTCAAGAAGTCTGAAGAATGTGTTCAGTTATTGTTGTTGTGACATTGAGCAATTTTATATATGGATTTCATATTTTTCCACTAATACGCACCAAATCAGTACATCTATTTACAGGGTTGATTATAGAAAAGACTGACATGTGTGAATGTGTATCTTTTTAAATACCCTCCTGCTGAATTTGTTTGAAAGAATATACAATATACTATCCTACTTCGTAAGTATTTACTATATATAAGTATTTTAGGCAGCTTGTATGGTACCATAAAATGATGATGCCATGTCATACAAATATAATATAACCAAATCCGTTCAATATTAGTTGTAGCCAGCTATATTAGGATTTTCATTTCTGTCATTCCACGCAAATCAATAGAAGCAATTACAAAATTGAGTCGTAATCAGTTTAAAATTGCCATTATACGCTTGCCATTTTCTAAACTACCGCTTATCATAAGAAAGAAACGGTTGACTTCAATTGAATAGTTAAAAGCTTTCGAAGATTACAATCTGACAAATCTAATATAATGCCAGTTCTATACACGGCTAAAGTGGCCTCAACCTGGATTGAAAGAGATCATTTTTTTGCCGACCATTAATGTTGAAATAACTTGCACAATAATGTCCAATCCCTGATTAAAATTCTGGCGCAATGACAATACACCACATGCAGCAATTGAAACCCATTGAAAGAAAGAATTGTACAGCTGTAAAGGGCTATTAGTACTCTGTGAGCATCATTGATGAAGTATTTTTTGTCTGACATTCTGCCTTGTTTTTGCCAGAGCTGTGTGTGGGCTTATTCCGATAGTCGGCCCCATTCTGCAACGTTCAATTTGTGTGCAGGCGATTCCGCCACTCTTCATTCTGCACCGTGCAACGGGTCAGATTTGTCAGAGCTGGCGCAGGGGTTTGGCTGGAGCCACAAGAGTACAGAACGTTCTGCCATCGCACAATTCTAGCAGTGGAATTGCGATCGTCAAAATCTAGGCATGTCCCACTGACGTCAGCGCTGAGTTGGTGTAAAATTCGATTTTGTCTTCTTCGTGTGGCACAATTTTGATCGCATTCCACCAATGTGGTGAAAAGTCTGGAACAATGAGTTCAGCATCTATCAGCTCGTGTCACATGGTAGCGCAGCAAGACGTTCCTAGGTTAGAGTCCCAGCTCGGGTGCCTCTCTGTGTGGAGTTTGCATGTTCTCGCCAGCTTCCTCCCACAGTTAATCAGGGGCCCCCAGTGGCCCGTGATTAACTTGTGCTGTGTCTGCCAGGATAGGCTCTGGCTCCCCACAACCCTCTACAGAATTCAGAATTAAGCGGGTACTGATAAAGAATAGATGGATTAATCGACGGTCTCTTATAAGGGGACAATTATGATGATGGCGGTGATGGTACCGATGGCAATAATTAAGATGATAATGATTGCACTGATTTTGATAAAATAACAAGTTAATTTATCAACATGGCAATGATGATGATGCTGCACACATACACTCACACTAACACATTCAGAGACACAAAAAAGTGAAGACCCCCCCCATGCAGCTTAATACACTATTGGGCCAAGTTCTGTTAAGAGTGATGGAGTGGTTAGCTCACAGATTTTCGGAAATTGTCCTGGGCTTCCCACCGATCAACTCAGCCTTAAATGGGTGCCTGGTCGGTGTATAGTGTACACACCAGTACGAGTGCACATCTGGCAAGGGCTGATTGATATAGATATTTGCGGTTAGTGGCTCGTGTAGATATTGGGGTTGGTGATTAAGAAATAGATTGAAATTGATGGATTCCCGTATTATATCCGAGAATTTTTGAATTATCATCATCATAGTCACCGGTGTTTGTCCTCTGCAAATCGGGCTATGGCTTTGCAAACTCTGCACTGGTTAGGGCTACGGACACCCACACTTACACATTCATGTTTGTGTGTGTGTGTCATATGGGGAGCAGTGGCTCAGTGATTAGCGCGCCGGGCTACAAATCTGGTTAGCCAAGTTCGAATCCCACTCACGGCCAACACCAGTGACGATTTTATGAACTGATCCTGGGCCTCCCCTTGGTCGACTCAACCTCAAATGAGTACCTGGTGCGGAGTGTAAACATCGCCACTAGGGAGACAAAAGCGGTATGGCGTGGTACTGGCCACCCACCCCCTCGTGTGCCATGTCGGACTTCATAGGTGCTCGCTAACGGACTGACCCCCCTACAGTCTGTTAATGCTATACGGGGGATCTTTGTATTTCGTGTCAGATGTCCCAGAAGCTTGCTGTTCAGCTGTGTGCACAGGCAGGGCTTTTGTCATTACATCATGAAGTGTGTAGCAGAATACCCTTGATGCTCCCCTACCTGGTGATTAGCTGTCAAACTGGGAGCCAAATGGTGCTACGCGCATTCCTCATTGCAAATTGGTAGCCAAATGAATTGGGCGAATGACTTTAAGGAAACTCTCCACAGACGGAATTTACACAGAATTGGTTGCTCTAACTGTTCGATTTTAATTCTAGCTTGTATGATGTACAGTCGCACTAACGACAGAAATATGAAGTGTCTTCAAAAACGTTACTGTTTGTACCATGAGAGCAATCAGGTTGTTTAGACACCGTTCATTGCTGTAAACATTCAAAGTGGTTTAAAATGCGTTTAACCACAACGCATTTCTAATTGTATCAATGGCTTGAAGGACGCACATCAGTAAACGCACGTTAACTGGCAGCAGGGGGTCAAGGTAGAAGCGTTCACGTCGCGATCCCCGTCAGGTAATACTTGGTATTGCCTGCGAATTCTACCAAACACTCCGAGGCCGAGCTGAAAGACAACGATGTCCAGAGGGTGACCATCGTGCTTCGAAGAATCGCAAAGAAGAACTGGCAGCACAATGAGTCACGCTTTGCGAAATACATTTACCCGGAGACGATGATCAAGGTGACCTCACATGATATAACATATTCGTGTTGAATTTCTGTTTCGTAGAATGAAGGTGAAGAAAGGGGTGACTCTCCTGTCAGTGGTGTCTGCAAGTCCGCGCCAGTGGGCTGTGAGCACCGACATCGTGGCCGGAACAAAGCACACCGTGGCCACCATTACGCTCCACAAGATACACGGAGCCTCCTCAAGAAGGTGAGCGACGACTCGAGTTATACACAGTCGATGGAGAGAAGGCATCGTACACTAAAATAAAGCAACTGAGAAGAATGCTCAGCCCTGCTTGCGCACGCAACTGCTGAGGGAAGTCATCAACATCATCATTGTCAGAAACCGCTTAATCCTGTACAGGGTCGCGGTGAGCCGGAGCCTATCCGGGCAGATACAGGGCGCAAGGCAGGGCTATATCAAGGATGGGACGTTAGTCCATCACAGGGCACCGGGGCCAATTTAGTCTGCAGGCCACTTAACCCGTGCAGCAGCATGTCTTTGGACTGTGGGAGTGCCCCCCATAAACAGTGCTCGAGAGTCGCCATTCTCAACCGGTGGGTCGTGACCCAACAATGGGCTGCGAGCGCCACCTAGTGGTCCGTGGAGACCATAACCAAGTGGGCCTTGTGGTGCAAAAGGTTGGAAACACCCGCTCTAGATAACCCCTCCTAAGCTTATTTGGCCTATTCTTCTACGCTCGCCAGACATCTTGGAAGATGTGGGAGTACCCACGTTTCACCCCACCACACAAAACCAGCAGATTAAGGTGGCCGACGATGTCCAGAGGCTGACCATCGTGCTTCGAAGATCCGCAAAGCAGAAGAAGAAGGTGGTTTATATATGTGTACCACTGGGTGGATAGAGCTGGGGGACTTTAATAATTTCAACCTTGCACGGGAGATAAAAAGCAGTGGCATCTCGATTGCAAGTCCGGGGTGTTAACCATTACACCCGGGCAGCTGATTAAAATCTTTTTGTAGACATGGGAAAAATTTAGTGCAGGCAAACACCATGGTACAGTGATTAAAGTATACATCATTGGACACGTACAACAGACGGGAAAGAAATGTACACTTATATTTCGTGCTAAACTGGATTAACCACTCGAACAAATGGAATATGAAACATTGCAATCTACCAACTTTAATTCTGACATCATTAGAATGTAATCGCGTGAAGTTTGCACTTGGTAGGGCGCATCGGCACAGGAGCGTAACTAGCAAGATGACTGGGCACGGTGCTTGCCAAACCAGCCGGCTTGTTTACTGTGCATGCACCTGCCCTGACAGCCTGTAAGGGTAAATGGAGGATCTCTGTATTTGTGGCATATAAACCTGACCTGTACCTCCCTTAGGTCACCTCTGTCTGAAATGATTACCTGGTGTGGTGTGTCAACATCGGATGGGTTGGGGTGGGGGGGGGGAGAAAAAATGAGGCCAGCAATGGGGCGGCCCCACCGGCCTCTCATTTGCTGTCATAGCCTTAAGAGTGGTCATCAATACAGCTTACCCTAGGAGTGTGTATCCTGCCTGCTTCTGGGCCCTTTATACTGATCCGTGTACTGTATACGTGCAGTATCCAAAAGGCTTTCAAGAGAGATTATTGTAGAAATGGTAGCATTAACCTAATGCTTGTCTTTGAAACCCCTAACGCACCAATTGTCGAATATGGAAGTGAATTAATGTCGTAAATTGTGACTGAACGTTTGGGATTACAACGTTTTAAGTGAATTAATGGTTTGGATTAATATTACGATGTTGAACGGACTGGAAATGGTATGGACAAATTGTCCATTACGTGAGGAATTGATTTTTATTTTTTATGCTCAGTTAAAACCAAAGTGAACTATATACTTTTTTTTAAATCTCCTAGTCTTGCTATTTGCTCATTGGGTATTGACACTCATATTTATATTAATGGTGAAAGAAATGTTACGCTATTTTTTACACTCCGTTGTGAGACTATTTAACACCCTTTAAGCAAGTGTGATACAATGCAAATACACTAAATTAACTAATACAAAACAATTTGTACTCATAGACCATCTATATATAAACGCTGCACACTGTGGGAGACAAATGCTAAAGGAAAGAGTGAAGCAGTGTAAGAAGCGGGGTTGTGGATAAAAAACAAAACAGGAGGGTGTTATTGGAGAGGTAACCAATCAGAGGTAGAGAAGAAAAAAACGGTCTCAAGCCTGGATTGAGAAGAAAGGCAGGAAGTCAGGATTGCAGGCTTCTGTGGGGAGTGAATTTCAAGCAGAGGAGAAGGGGGTGACCTCCCACAATTTGTAAAGCTGTGGGTTACTCCAAGCGGCTTTTGTAGCTGGAGCAATGTACATGAGTATGGGGGAGGAGAGAGGTGAGATTGGAGAAGTCGGCTTGAAAAATAACACGTTTGGTATTTTAATGATTTGACATGTAATCTTGTAAATTGACTCGATATTGAAGTGGGAGAAAATACAGATCTGAAGATTTGTTAGATGTGATCTTGTTTGTGTGTACAAGTCAGAGGTTTAGCAGTGGAATTCTATATCATCCTGGAATGGTGTGGGGTACAGCGTGCACCCTTTTGCATTTTGATTTTGATTGAAAAACAATTTCAGCTAAAATGCAAAGCACATGTGTTATGTGATTTGAGTTAAAATATTTTAGAGACATTGTCTGCGGAATGCAATGATTTAATAATAATAATAGCATTTATATAGCGCCTTTCACCCGAGGGTCACAAAGCGCTGCACAAAGCTGCGGAGAGAACGACATGTCAACAACGACCCTCTGTCGTTAATTATAATTATTTTTGCATAAAAATTACTGGCTCTCATGTTTGTATCCTTGATTTCAAACACTTTTCACAACATTCATAGCCTCCAAGGTTTGAATGCTACCTTGGGCTGAATGGAAGTGAATGGTGCATATGGCATCATATGGAAAATGGGGATTTAATATTGTCTAAAAATGTATGCCAAGATGAAGTCGAACATGAAACATCATGTGGTTTGCGTTAATGTAAATTGGCATCCTCACTCTAAAAACTGGGTAAGTGGAAGAGAAAAAAAAATAATCACAAAGGCCAATACTATACTACTTTCCAGCAAGATAATTATTACTGACAACAGCAGACGGGAGTTCGTGGGGTTTAATGACCCCAGGTTGATTTTTTTCCCCCCCACTGACAATATATACTGGAGGTTGATACGCCGAACACTATACAAGGGTGACTGAGTAATAATAATAATAGCATTTATATAGCGCCTTTCACTCGAGGGTCACAAAGCGCTGCACAAAGCTGCAGAGAGAACGACATGTCAACAACGACAGAGCACGGATTGGTTGGCACATCATCACACGTTGTTTTTTTGTGGCAAGTTGACAGGACTGTTCTTAATGATTACATGTATAGCATTGTGGAAGGTAGCTCCTCGTTCATTAGCTCCAGAAACTTGAACTCCGATCAGCCTTCCCTGCTGTCAACGCAATGCCCCCATTCAAACACAGGATCAGGACCCTCCTACTCTTGTCTTCTGCCCATCACTGTCTTCCTCTTAAGAAATATAGCACATATATGCATGTGCAGTACAGTATGGCATATATGTGCCTTCTCTTTCCCAGTAAAGTACAATCCCTGCTGTTTTGCATATCGTCTTCACACCTGGCTGTGTTAGGATGCTCTAATCCAATATTGTATTGCACTCCGGATTCCCCTGTTCACAAGCATGTCACGGACAGCCCGATTTCATGTAAAGATATAGACATTTAACCTGCTCATATGAATATGTTTCTGGTGTGTTTCCAACGAAGCTATTGCTTATGTAACAAAACTGAACAAAGCAAACAGTTGACCATATTATAACATAACACGTGCTGCGTGGAAGTATAAACGATAAAATATATAAAATATATAACCCTGAATGTAAATGGGAAGTACCATCCATTCATTTTCAGAAACCGCTTAATCCTATACAGGGTCGCGGTGAGCCGGAGCCTGTCCCTTCTAAATACAACCCCACTGATATTCTTCATAATTTGATAAGTAGATAGTTGAGTATAAATGATGCGCTATGTTGTACATTTAAACCAATTATGTAGTCACAAACCGTATATGTACATATTTATGTTCATATAATGAAGCACTTTATGTATGTTGTTGCAATACAATAACTACTAGTTCGGCATTAGAGATGGCAATCCTTAATATGGGCTGGAAACATCGTATTGGAGACTTTTAACATCAACACACTTTTAACATCAACAACCAGGTTAATATCACCTCTGATACCACACGTGGCAAAGCTTTACTCATTATATATGCATTGTGAGCAAAGATTTGATTTCAAACCAGTAAACCTTGCACTCAAAACTGATATAATCCGCTTAGTAATTATCTATAATAAAGGTCCATGAGCCTAGAATATTAATACCGAATTGAGAAACTGGATTTTCTGCTTGGAGGGTTAGCGTTCAGACGATTATGGATGAACGTGTATTTTTTACTACCCTGCACATCTCAAAAAGCTGAAACGATTAGGTATGATTAAGAAGATATCTTATTTGTAAAATATTTTAATTCTAAAACGCTGAGAGAAATTGATCGCTTATACCAGACACAATATTAGTGATCAAATCATCTGCCCTGACCTATCCACTGCTGGATGAAGGCCTTCCTTCCTGGTCTTAAGATGCCACAATTTAACCCAGTCCTGCAAATGAGCTGGGCTGCAGGTTGCGAAGTGGCAACATCTACGCCTCACAGAAAGAAAGTCCTGCCCAAGGCAGTTCGATTCCCGCCTTGTGCGCATTTTTGTGTGGAGTTTGTCTGTTCTCCCCCTGTTATGCGTGGGTTTCCTCCGGGTTCTCCAGTTTCCTTCCACAACTAAAAAGCACTCATTAATTGGACGCAAATGTCGTAATATATAGGACGCAGTGTCTGGCAAATGTTGGTGCCGGCTAACCGCTGCCCTCCCTCCTCCCCGCCTCTCTGCAGTTTTCACACGCCTCTGAGTCGTTCTCTCTTCAAATAATTTCCTTAAAAATGTAATGAATATGTGTAGGTTATAAATTGTATGTATTATTATTTCATCATTGCATTTCGCCTTGGTTATCCTCTCATGGGTGTTCCCTCAATTGGCTACGATTCTGTCACCAGTCTTGCCAACCCTTTCAACAATACATGTCTTGTCCACGCCTATTTGATTCTCTTAAGTCAGAATGGTGTCTCATTTAACTCGTGTGTAGGAACTAGGTGGATTATATCACTGGATCGTGAGAGATGGCGTCGAATTTCAGATGCCTTAATCCTCCAGTGGATTGACCATTGCTAATGATGATGATGATTTACTTTTGAGCTGTAAGCAATTTCGTTTTTATGTCATTTTAACTTTGGGATCACTCCCACACACCGTTAGTGACGAATCATTTTTTCTATTTTCCAAATGTTATAAATCAGTTTTTTTTAGTATAAAGCCTTTTCAGACGGGATGTTGACTCAGCTATAACCTTGTACAACGTGCTGCATGAGTTGGGGGGGAGAAGGTTAGTCTTTAGATTAGAGCCGATTCATTGTCATTCATATTGTGTACTTCAGCAGACAATACATAATTTCTTTCTGCACAGGGTCGAGGAGTACAAATGCACAGCTTCAGTCTTCAATATGGATTCTTACGTGAATCAGATAATGCGTGTAAGAATCTATCACGGTCCATGTGCGTTGCATGCATTGGATACACATCACTCCTGCAACCACAAGAGCACGTTATCATTACCTGCGATGTAAAAAATAAAACATCGATTAACCGGACTGAATCGTGACCCTGAATTGCAGCAATTAATTGAATTACTCGGCCAGTTCATCACTAAACCTCTGATACTAAGTAACATATCACATTGCGATTCGAAATAACGAGTTGTCAAAAAATCAGAACAGACTGCAGTAATTGTAATGAAAATGATAATGCACACAATGCTGTAGTGATAGGTAATTTAACTGACATGACCTATTTTTGTAGCAGTGTTACACTGCGTTTAAATTGGAACGTGAAAAAATATAAATGTTTGAGTCGGCTGCATGGTTTCCAACTGTGACATCCATTGTTGTTGAACATCTTTGTGTCACAAGGTCAAATACAGTATTGCCCAAATCTGGTATGGCTCTTCTACTCAAGGCTCTCATCCTAACCAACAGCGGTGCTTGTGAGCACTTTGTACAATATATGCAAAATCTTGTCAGCCTGCACGCTCCACAGCACATCTGGTTACAGAATGGAAACATAATTCACCCTTAATTAAGACAGTACACTGCATTTAAATGCTCACGTCAAGAAATAATTAGCGGAAAGCATATCGCTATTAATGTTCGAGTAGGCTGGATGGTTTTATAGTGTGACATGCATCGTTGTTGTTCAACATTTTCCCATCGTAAAGATCTATCTTGGCCAGCGTTGACAATGCAGTCTGCAAATGACATTGTGGTTATAATTGTCACTGCAAATGTTAACTGCGTGAAGATTCAGGGGAGGGAAACTTTGTGCTATAATGTTCACATGATGACAAGAGCCACCATTGGTTCCACCACCTCACAATCACTTCCTCTCTTTGGCTAGATCCTAGATTAATTGCAAAGGTTAAACTCGACTTCCAAGGTCCACACTCATGGTAGTCCCACCATTTATGTTAAGGTCTTCCGCTTGACCTCTGAACTTTGCGGTCCCACTCCAATATCTGCGTGTAATTTGCCCTCCTCCACGTGTGCCCCATCCAGTATAACCTCTTTTTCCTCACTACTACATCTACAGCACTTTCTTGCCATGTTTTCTTCCCAAAAATACGAGTTGCCTACCTTTATACTGCCATGAAATTCCTAGCATCCTCTGCCATGTACTTGTCTTCATATGCCAGGAGCGTATTTTGGAGTTTATCTGTTAAAGTCGAACAACCCTTACCCATACAGTCACGCTGACATAACTCTTGCCACACAAATGTGTTTTAACACTAAAGGCGATATCTCTTCTTTTTCATGGTGGTACATGCATCCATCCATCCATCCTGCTGATACATCTCTTGACCTCCTTCTCACATTTAACGCCAACTACATTGCACAATACTACCTGATTACACTAATGCCCCTACAGAATCCTATTTCCTCCTGACACCCCTGATACATGTGCACGAGCCTCATCTTTGACCGCTCACATCAACATCATATTTGGAATTCCAGCATTGAGATCACATCGTGTATGCAATGTGATCTCATGTAAAGGTAGTTATTAATGTTATATTTCTGTCATTATTCAACATTAATTTAATTTAAAATTGATGCTTTGGTTTTTATTAGCTGTTTTTTTTCTGTCGTTGTTGACATGCCGTTCTCTCCGCGGCCCTTGTGCAGCGCTTTGTGACCCTCGGGTGAAAGGCGCTCTATAAAGTGCTATTATTATTATTATTAAACTGATGTAAAGGTTGCAGACACTGTCACATATACACTCAGTACATTCAGCCACCTACAAATACAACCAGATTCCTCTAGGTATTTCAATTTAAGCACAGGCCTGATACTTTAATTATCAACACCACACACGGCTTTGGATATTGCCAATATGTTTTTTGTTGTAGCTGCTATTCATAAAGGCAGTTTGCTTGTCACTGTGTGTTATATCAAATAAGGTGTTTATCCCACCAGCCATGATTTTGATGCCTTTTAATGCTTCTTCTGACATATTTGGTCTCATAAGAATTATATATAAATATAACATTGAGTCCCGTGTCGTACTTCAACGTTAATCTGGTAGTGAATGTTCAAGAGAATATGTATTATTTGTGAGCACTCTGTTATGTGCATTTGTACAAAAGACAATTAAAACCTGTTGCCGAATTTGTCATCATTTTCTCATGTTTGTAAACAACAACGCAGACATTTTAAACCCGTTCATCTTCCAAAATGGGTTCGTTTTGAAACTTCAGAAATGTGTTGTTATTTTGTAATTTGTAAACACAAGGTACTTTTGATGTCTCTCCCACTGTGAAATGAAATATTAAGTAAATAAATAACTACGCGTGACAAATATAGATCTTCATACGAACACAGCTGGCCACAGTCATTCTTTGTCAACTAATATAAATCCCAAACAACTGCCTGTCACATTATTAAGGGTTTGCCATAGGCAATTAACTGTCCATTTGATCAAAGCAGCAATTCATACTACTATGTTGCACAGATATGTCAAGATAGAGGATCGGGAGAACATCATTTCAGACATTGCAATGGAATTATTTAAACTATTGCAATGCCTCAAATTCAAGTTCCCCCTTTTATTTAAGACCACTGATAATTAATGCCATAGGCACAAATTACATATGTGATTTTTACCTAATTTAACGTTACATTTCCACAGTGGGATAGCCATGACTGAATTAGATGGCACATTGAAACAATATTAGTGCCATCTCTGCTTAGCAAATGTACCACACAGTACAGGTCTGTTCACGTCAAACCTTATGTCAGCTCTTGAAGATTAATTTGACAAACATGATCGAGAAATGTTTGTCACGCACAAATGGCAATGTTTAAATGATGCACAATATTCCATCCATCCATCCATTTTCAGAAACCGCTTAATCCTATACAGGGTCGCGGTGAGCCGGAGCCTATCCCGGCAGACACAGGGCGCAAGGCAGGGGAACACCAAGGATGGGACGCCAGTCCATCGCAGGGCGCCTGGGGAAATTTAGTCAGTACGCCAATTAACCTGGCATCATGTCTTTGGACGGTGGGAGGAAACCGGAGTGCCCGCGAAAACCCACGCGGACACGGGGAGAACATGCAAACTCCACACAGAAAGGCACCCCGAGCCGAGATTCGAACCCTGGACTTCTTGCTGTGAGGCGGAAGCGCTACCCACTACGCCACCGATGCACAATATTGACTTTGTAATTGTGTTTAGATCATTTATGGTTTGCTAAGGGAATTATTTGTGAAAATGATAAGTTTCCTGTAATCTCGATGAGATTTAAATATTTATAGATATAAGATACGTTTCAAGTTTAATTTAAATGATAATAGTATTTAATACACCCTGTAAGTTTGCACATTACAAAGTTAGTATGCATCAGTAGACTTGAATAGAGGCAATATTAGAAGCGTTGACTATATTACAAGGTTATTTGGGCTTAAAAGGTCCAAAACATCTACTATGTTTGTGTATATGCCTAATACCTACAATATTACCTGTATTTATGAAAGATTTTTCTATATTTCACTGCTCTTTTTATATTTAGTGATAAGATTATGTGAACATTTAAAAGTGCTCTTATTTTTCGCTGAGACAAACACATATTGGAAATAAAACAAGACAATTTATATTTGAAGGCTTGAATATTGCTATTTTTCTAATCAATTGACTATGCATTACTGTACTAGTAAAAATGCCATTTACTATATAATGATAAGATTACGATGAAAATATTCTGATATATGGGTATGAAAAATTGAGGACAGTAATAAAACAGCTGGACAAAAACGATTATCAGCTTGAAATAAAATATCTAAACGTCCATTAGGAGCCTCTTAAAGCAATTTTGGCCTCTATTGGCTGCAAGTACATATCAATCATCAAACACAGCACACTAATGACACGCTTATTATTGTGCAATATGGTAAATGAAGAATAGGATATAAACCATTAAATTAGTAACCTAGGTTGGACGGCAACATGTTTAAACGACTGTTTTTAAAATAATGTATTTATTTGATTGCAATAACTATCTGGGTAATTATCAAAAGTAGCATGCATTACATTTACCATAATGGAAACGGGGGATTTGAAATTAGAAAAACAATTGATAATGTAGATGTTTCATTCAAAGTACATTTTTTAAATAGCATGGTATGAATACAAAATGGATGAGTTCCAAATGGAAAGGAGAATAAAATACGATGAATTCTGAACCCTCACCTGTCATAACAATCAAGGACTTGTAAATAATTTGACATGGAAGACAGGAAACTCAAATGACATTGTCGAGGATTGCAATTTTATAACATTTAACTGTCACAGTACAAGATGCACAGCTATTGTATTCAAGACAGCTGAATAATTTACAATCTCAATGTATAAAGAAGCACAGTGAATGGCAGCTACTGAACACGCTAACGGCCCATTGAAAGGTATGCTGAGACCAGTAGCAGCATTCCCCTTCAGTAGCATTCCATTTCAGGCCTTTTTCAGGACTTTTCACGCTGTTGGGAAATTATTTCCATCAAGCTTGGCGAGTGTTCACGCATTCATGTTGGTTGCGTTTGTTATAAAATGTGTGCTTTAAAACTTATCCCACATAGTTGTGAAGTGTGCAGCTGAGTTTAAGCTCATTACAGACTTGACCATTTCCTTCAATAATTAATATATTCCATATATTTCACTGCAAGTTGTTTATTATCACTGCTAAGCTTAAGTGACTAGCATTTACTATACAGAGGACACTGATGTATATGCAGTGTTATTGCATGTTTTAAAATATTTACGATTAAAATGAATGCACACTCTATTGGGTTACACAGTGACAAGTGGCCACATAGTTAAATGACAATAAAACTAAATTGACTGCACTTATTCGTGGTCAGTTTGCTTCAATTTGAAAGCCGCCTATTTTCTCCCAAACAGCTTTTGACATTATATTTCCACGGGAGTACATAAAAGCAGATCGTGTCCCATAAGAGAAAATAATTTTATATCATTGTACTCTAGACAGAGTTGGCTCTGACATTTATTGCATCTTATCAAATTTTTAGCACACCCATAATGCTGAAAAAAATCAATTCTCATTCTAGCAAGACATTGTAACTTAGCCCTATGCATTCGATGTTTATAACCTTTCACAGCTTTAAAGCTGTCTGGCAGAATGCTGAATATGTAAACCTGTACATAGCCTGAAGGTGTGTGTGTAAAGTTGGTGTTTTTTTCTCTTCTGCAGCATAGCACTCTGATTGCTAGTTTTTTTTAACTAAAATGCTGTTCCTGCTGATTATTAAAATATTTTAATTATGATAATGTGCATTTATAGTTCATAAGGGTATATGTAGTGAACATGTTTAACATAAACATGCTCTTTAAATGAAATTCAGACGATATTACTAAACATTTATGTTGAAAATGCAATTTGAATGTATATTGTAATGATGATGCCGTTGAACGTTCAACACTATGCATTCCGTATGTGATTTAAAATCCACCCATCTGTTAGGATTTTTTTTCATTTAAGTCATGTTGACGCACATTTGCATTAAACGATTAGATAACACTGCCCTTTTCTCATTAATGTTAATTTATGCACAATATAGATATTGAATTTATTAAAGCATTCTCAAAATCCCTGAAAGTCATTAATCCATTTTATGGATTTATTATACAAATATATATTTATTTACTTTTACAACATTTACCTGACGTTGTCACACGTGAAAAAAGCCTTTGCTCCAAAGGCAAATGGATTTTGTGGGTCAGTTGTACGTGGTCTGTGTGCACATATGTCGTGCACTCTCCAGCTCACCTGAGTGGAGCGCTATAATTGAACTTTTACAATGTAATCGATCACAATGGATTTTGGTTTTATACGCATATCAAACACAACACTTTTGTAGGGCAGAACTGTGGCAGTTGCCGAGGTTAATTCATGATTGATGAGGGCAGCACAAGGAATTATTTTTAAACAAATATATATTTTATAATATACCAAGTAATCTTACTATAACATTAAATAACAAAATAATTTACACTGCAAGCGTAAGACCCCAAGAGACCAAGTACGTCATGGGGGTTGTTTGACCATGGTTGTCCATACCGTTCAATGCAGGTTGACAAAGAGATGAGGGAGTTGGGGATTTGAGGAGCAGTACCAGCACAGAAATCACTTGCCATTGATATTAGCTGTGGGTGGGAGTTTAGTGTTTATTTGATTCGTTATACGGATGACCCCGTTTAGGCAATTGTCCAGCTATTTTACAAGTTAAAATTAAGGTTTTTACGTAACCAATTTAAAAGAGCTCAACTTAGGTCACCAGGCTCACCACTACACCACCACCACTCCGCCTAGAATATATAGTGTTAACAATAAAAAGATGAATTAGGTAGACAATAGGTAAATGCAAAGTAGGTTATTAACCTGTAATATAAGTAAACAAAAATCTAGCTGCATTAATAGTATCTAATAAAGAAGGGGTAAATATTCAGTCTAAAGTTAGGGCATAAAACATGAAGACAATTAGAGCAAAGTTATTCCAAAGATAACGAACAGCAGAGAAAAATATGTTTTAACCCCTTGTCCCTTGGTTGTCCCTTGGGGATGCTGCCGGGGTGCAATGCTTAGGCATACTAGACTTGCAATCCAGAGATTGCCCGTTCATTCTCCCAGGCAGAAGTTACGCATATCCCCATCACTGTCCAGCCAGCAGTATAAATGGGTTCACCACAGTTAGTCGATCACTGCGTCGTGTGTGGTGAGGTAAAGTGTGGCTACTTGCACATCATCTAAGGTTGAATAATAGGCCAAATACCCTCTAGAGCCCTAGAGGGGCTCCCTGGAGCTTCTTATAATGGAAGTTTTTTTTCTTCCAGCAATAACATGAGCAAGCAATTCGAGGGCTCCACCTTTACCTTGTCCCCTGCCACCGCCCTGAAAGAGGGTAACAGTCATGTTTATAGTGCGCCAAGGGAGGTGTAAAGCATCATTTCACAGGTGTGGCAGTCCATCACTCACTACTGGAGATTATTTAGTGAAATGGAATCATGTAGAAGAGCGTATGCAATACCAAGGCATAGAACTCTCATGCTCAAGTTGTAAATCAGGAAGAAGGGAGTCATGCAAAATGCTTTGAGACATTGCTCTTTGAGACATTGCTCTTAGGATTTTTGACAAGTTGTTGACATTTCATTTTTAGAGCCTCTGACGTTAACACTCAAGTTTAACCATCCTGAGCACAATCTAAATTTGGATGATTAGCAGCGAAAATAGTAATTTTCTTACTTTTTGTAAATAATAACATGTGTTTGTAAACGCCTTTTACCCATGGGTCGCAAGATGCTGTACGTAGCAGAAAAAAATAACGACAGCATGCAGGCTGATAAAAACAAAACATGGAAAAAGCCATATCAAGTAGATGAAACGAAATAAACTTAAACGAAATAAAACCCTAGCTGAAATAGTCCATATACTTATAATACGTATACTCATAATATATGTTTCATCAGAACCATCTATACAACTAGTTGTGGTGGCTAATAAAGTGAACAAAGCTGTACATATGACATAATAAAACAAAAACGGCAAAAATGGGACAAAAACATATCGAATCAATATCCTGAGTCTTGACATTCAATTGATTCAATCCAGCCACTAGTCTGTTATTGTTATGGTGTGTGAGGATTGTTGGCCGTTTGGCGCGAGGTCGGTGATGGATTGTGATGTAACCAGTGGATTGTGGTATTTTTTAATATTGTATAAAGCTGGAATGTTAGCGATTTTAATTTCTCCATGTCGCAGTTATCAATCACAAGCTTCCGTTTGATGCATCGTGGGCAATGTGTAGACGTAGAAGATA
Organism: Geotria australis; assembly: GCA_036362915.1. Taxonomy (NCBI): domain Eukaryota; kingdom Metazoa; phylum Chordata; class Hyperoartia; order Petromyzontiformes; family Geotriidae; genus Geotria; species Geotria australis. The sequence goes on from JAZEWU010000010.1 coordinate 2,940,825, forward strand.
TGCATATTTATTTGTAACCTTGACTAAACCCAAACTAAGGGAGAAAAACACTTCCCTAAGTATGCTTAAAAGCCATCAGTGTACACCAATACCCGTATAGCGGGTGCATTAGGCACGTTGTGTAAGACACTAGCACGAAAGTGACATTAAACCCGTAAATATTACACAGACACGACTGCATCATTGGAAGGGTTCATATGCAACTTGAAATGTGCTATAGGCACTGGGCAATGTCCTTTATGATGTTTATCTACTGGCTGACTGCCACTCCTAAAATAAAATAAGGCTGTTAGCTACAAGCTTTAATAAACAAGATTTATTGCCCTTCACAGCTGAATTTAGATGTCTGGCCCTGCAGGGTATGATGAATTTTGTTCGACAAAAGGGAGCAACCCAGAGGGTCTTGTCAAGCTGTCCTTCTGATATACATTATCATTCAAAAGTTACTCTTTAGCATATAAAGTAGTGGAATATGTAAAACATATATATATTATACTTAAAGGAGGATTCACAACGTATGGTAAATTCCATTCAGATGTATTTGAGTCATGGCAAGCACCATAAGAGAGTTTGCGTACCTGTTACATACAAAAAGCTTTAAAAATATAACTTTAGGGAATATAATGGTGTAGTATACTGACTCAAATTATGTTAATTGACATGATTATAGACATAATACGTAATCTAACATGATTTGGGTCTTCTGATAAAACCATATATTAAGTCATAACACCATTATCCCTGTCAGGTAATACTTGGTGTTGCCTGCGAATTCTACCAAACACTTCGAGGCCGAGCTGAAAGACAACGATGTCCAGAAGCTGATCATCGTGCTTCGAAGAATCGCAAAGAAGAAGAGTCATAACAACTACTTTATTGTCTCTTATAATAATAATAATAGCATTTATATAGTGCCTTTCACCCGAGGGTCACAAAGCGCTGCATATCTACAGTATATGCGTGTGTTGTACACACACTTGAAATTCATTAGCAGTGCAGCTTAAGCCTATTTTGTACATTAACATAAATGTATGACGTCTGGCCTCTCTTAACCCATGTATCCTCATGGTAATCCCGAGCAAGTATTACATCAAGGATGTGCGTTTATATAACACTCAACTGAGAAATGAGGCCAGGTCACAATAAGTACAGCTAGATGCTCTTAACTCGTTGCATAAAATAACTAAATAATTTTGCTGCTGCATTAGAGGTATATTAATGTTATTTAAGACTAAAGGAAGGCCACTTGAGATGCTTTATGCATGTGGCTACTGGACCATGAAGCAACACTGAATTCTTCATGTAAATTGTATGCTTTGGTCAACTTGTAAATAATATAAAAGATTCATTAAAAATAATAACACGCTTGTTTTTACTCCCATAGAGAGTAAAAGAAAGATCTTGACATTTCGGCCAATTTGGCATTCTTCACCAACGATTTTACAGGGTTCTACCCAAAGGCGAGTCTTTGGCTCAACATCCCTCTATCCCATCCGACCTTGAGCTTTCTTCATTATTTCCCTTTATTCAAGGCGTCAGACAGCGTATTTCCTGTCTGCCTTTTGGCCTCTTTCGCAGCATTCTTATTCCTTAATGAAATACCTATGTGCACGTAGAGGAAGGAGTTTAATATATATATACACACGTATTGAACATTTTTGGTGGGGTTTGTTAGTCAGTTTTATCAGATCGGGTGGGAGGGGGGGCATTCTTGGTGCATTGCAATACATTTCACCAGATTGTCAACATTAGAATGTGAGCAGGCACTTTGAAGACAGAATAACATATATTTGCTTAGATACGCTGAAATGTGCCAAATTTGACCAATTACTCGCACGTAACTTAATTGGGAAACGCATAGCAGCCGTCGCCTTCTACTGGGAAGACAGTCTTGAGATTCACTGAGGCTTTCCAGTGGTAAAGACATGTAATAATAAAAAGTGTTATATGCTCTATCTCTGAATAGGCTTTTAACAGTGCCCTAACTGTTGAAAGCCAACTTAACATGAAGGCTTTGGTGAACAATGTTATCCACAATAAAGCCCTTTTGGGTTAGGTCACGTAAAAAAATAAGTGTCATTAACCCGCCTCCACCTGACACAGCAATTTAGTGAGGCTTGTCACGTGTACACAACGTGCCAATTCTTTACAGTTGGTTCAACTTATTAGGAGTCCTAAGACCACTTAAAATAATCGCCAGATGGTAGCCTTGGTCGGGAATCGAACTTAGATGCCCAGTCTCGTAGTGCAGCATGCTAACCAACAACAATCGCCGTTTGCCACTAAGTGGCAGTGAGGTTCCCACGGCCCTTGTGCCAGGCCCAGTGCACTTTGAGGTCACGCAAAGTGTCGAAGGCTCGTTGACGGGAGGTCACGGGACAGACCCAGGTGCCGTGGGCTGACTCACTGAGATGACTGGCCGGGGCACCACCTTTGCTCCCCACAGTGCCAACTCGTTGAGTTTAAGCCACCTGGCGCTCTACTCGTTGTGAACATCGCTCCTCCACCCTCTGTTGTTGCTGGAGGGTGACTGCCTCTGACTGCCCGATACCGTCCTTCGGGAACCTCCTCCACAAAGGTCCAGCTTGACACCGCTCATACCAGTCATCGGCAAGTCCAATCAGCTCCACATCCTTCTGCACCGCATCAGTCCATCTCTTCACCAACCTGTGCTGCGCCCATTTAGCCCGCTCTAGCCAACCAAACAGAAGTTGCTTGGGCATGCGGGCTACATCACCCAGTCAACGCACCGTCGCCTCTCGAGCTCACTGATAGGAACGTGTCCTGATCCGTTAAGGATCTATCAGCTCCTCACTCAATCCAGTCTGGTTAAACCCAGGATGGATCGCAGACAGGATATCCTGAAAGTTTCAAGCCGGCACAGCGTGATGACCACTATGCTATCCACTCAACGATACACGCGCACACACTAGGGTAACACACAATCACGGAGAATCTCAGAATCAGCAGATTCCAAGGAAAAGTCGAGAAGCTCTTATAATAATAATAATAGCATTTTATAGAGCGCCTTTCACCCGAGGGTCACAAAGCGCTGCACAAGGGCATCGGAGAGAACGGCATGTCAACAACGACAGGAAAAAAAACCAGCTAATAAAAACCAAAGCAACGAAAATTAAATGATTAAGGCTGCTTCGAATACACCAAAAGGGTCGTGTAACTGGCAATCTCAAGAGCGGCAAAAATCTGCCAGCGTCCCCTAAGATGCCCGTCACTTCCTTAAAGACAAACACGGAGGGAGACAGCGAGGGAGGGCGAGTGTGCGTGCGTGTTTGTATGTGCGTGCGTGCGCGCGTGCGTGCGCGCGCGTCATGGTGCTTGGCAAAGTGATGATAGTATACTATAGTCGTCATTCTATCTCGTTTTTTTCTCATTGGTGCTCTGCTTTAATGGAAGGTCCTTGGATGCAGTCTTTTCCATCTCTCTTTGTTTTCTGCCCCCCTTGTTATTTCCGCGAATGACCCTTCATTTGTGCCCGTTGATTATGTACAGCCCTTTTGTCAATTCACGGTTGGATGAGCACCTCCCCATCCAGTGAAGATCATGATGGTTGTTTAAACCATACTTCATCATGTTCATCAGTGTGAGTTGATGAAGACATAGATGTGGGGGCATTTCCCTCTGTTACACGTTGAATGTCCGGTCTTTTAAGTTGACTGGCTATGTGGGGCAGCTGTACATATAAGTGCACTTGGAAATGACAGCACTCATGGCAAAACCTTGAGGTAAATGTGCCCCTCAGCGTTATCATTAAAGGCCTATATACACTGGGTGAGTCCAGGGCAATTGGTGGGATGAGATCATATCGAAGTATACCGATTGCATCTCTATCGATACCCTGTGGCATCATTATCGCACGTTGCCATCGGTCATAATGCAGTTTCATGTTGTCACGCCCTAATGAGCCGGGATCTAATCTTGGTAATCAGGTGCCATCGCAATCCAATATTCATCCAATTTAGTGAGCGAGTATTTGTGTCTATGTCTGTGTGTATGTACGTATGGCTTCTTCTTCTTTGCGATTCTTCGA
>JAZEWU010000010.1:2944893-2960422 GCA_036362915.1 Geotria australis
CAGGGATAGCGACGTGAACGCGTCTACCTTGACCCCCTACGTATGGCTGGAGCGGTAGCATGGCTGCATAGCGCACAGTGCTACAAACCAAGCGAGTTAGATTCCCGGCCGGGAATAACATTGGTGCTATGTATCTGAACTGGGCCTCATATAGGTCAATTCAGACTTAAATTAGTACCTCGTGTCATGTCTAAACATCAGGTCATCGTGCTGGTTACACCAACTCCTCATGTGCCGTGTTGGCCTTTATGGGTGCTCGCTAACAGCACTTGCCTCAGCAACCGATCGAGGCTCCCCAGCAACAGATCGTGAATGTTTGAGTATCTATTAAAGCCAGAACGGTGCATGAGGAGATCAATAACATCACTTGCTCCAACAGTCTCTTAAAAGATATACGTCCATCGTTATTTATTGAGTGGTATGCGTGCGTATGTTTGTGTAAGCATGAAAGTGCGCTTATGTGTATCCATATGCGAGTGTTTCTCATTTTCCTGACTCCCACTGTTTTCTGTGGTAGGTTTACACTCAGCAACACTGCACTCTTGCGTAGTGCTTCACCATGGTCGATTGCTTGCGGTCGATGAGGTGCAATCCAGTGCAGTTTGATCACAACCTATCGATCGCACCGGAATCAGTGTATCCAGGCCCTTCACATCGTCTGTGTCAGCCTTATGCGATTTTTTTTCTTTTCCCAGAATTATTACGCTGTAAATATTTTACACCTTTGTGTATAATACTCTATTTAGATAGATAGATAAATATACCGGCCTTGTAATAATTTGCCACCTAAGAAGAACTATCCCTCTATCATTGCATAAACATGAAAGTCCTTTTCTTTGCATACACCTGTTGTGGATCCAATATTGATGGGGTTATACCATTGTTTCTTTAATCTGCTGTATTTCACTATGTCTTCATATATTATAGATACCATTCTATTCGCTTAAGATAATGTATTCTACAAGCGGTGCAAGTGGATTGCCATACGAATCTCACAGCTTATACACAAGGAGAGAATCTGGACCTTGGGTGTTGACTATCGAGACAAACGAAAGAATACATGCGTCACAGCTAATGAAATATTATAATTTGGTTACGGAAACTTTTCAGAAACATATATTATAAGACATTACTGCAAAGCACCGAGCACTCACAGTCCACAATATTCAGTTCCCTCGCGTTACCTCAATTCAGGTGGTAACGTGAACTCACATCCCCTCTATCTCTCTGCAATCCACCCCAGCAGGCGTGATGCCATCATGCAACACTATGGAAGGTACAAAGTGTGTTTGAAAATGTCTGGGAAAAAAATTTGCGTGTCCATTAACAGAAGCGGCCATTAAAATGTCACTGTGTCTTACCCTCTTGCGTTTGACGAGCATCTGAATTAAGTGTATTGAGCAAACAAGCCATGAAGCTAATTGTACTCATGATGTGGCTGACAAACTGTTTGTATTAGTACCACAATGACTGTTTGACCATGTTTTATGGGATAGTCCAGAGCATATTTCCTCCCCTGAAGCCTGATTGTGTGAAACGGTTCTTTAAGGCCATCATTGAATTGACTCTGTAATGTTTCCTGGCTAATCCAATGCTACTGCTGCCTGGCGACAAGTGTTGTAATGCAAATGCGCTCTTTATATTGAATTCAAGAAGCCCCTGCTGATTTTATTGTTACTGTTTGCAGTTCATATTACATTATTACTTCTTCAAAGGAGCAATGACTTGCTGGGGAAAAATGGCTTGAACGCCTTTGAGAACTCAGTAGATCTACAAGAGAGGGCATCTATACCAGTCGGGTACTTAGCAAGAGGCGAGATGAATTGCGTTCCTTAAACCGCATGTTTTCAAAAGCCAATACAATCATCCATATTTGTTTGTTTATAAGGCTATATGGTAGTTTTATGCCAAAATGTGTTCCATTTACCAATGTAGCCTGACCAGAGTGAAGTATGATAAACCACCCACTCACTATGTATCCCTGGGACAACTAATTAGGAGAGACAAAGTCAAAAAGATGCAATAATAGAGTGCTTTTGCAGTACCGAACTTCATCATGAAACGTAACATACCAATGTGCCTAAAGAAGAACATTTTAAATCAGTGCGTAATGTCTGCTATGACTTGAGAAAGAAACATGGTCTACAAAAGCACGGAGAGCAGATGTGTGCGTGAGATTACATTGAGAGACACGAAGCGGACCGTATGGAATAGAGAACATATGCAGGTTAATTACATCACCCAATCTGTCTAGAAAATTAAGTGGGTTTGGGCAGGACACATCTCTAGAGGGGACGACGGGTGTTGGTCAAGAATAATAACGGTGTCATAAGCAAGGGATGGAACGCAACCGAGAGAACTTCCACTGAGGGGATGACGCAATACAATAAAGTAAATGTGCAGGATGGATTCTAAGTATATGAAGTGATCAATTTAGTTCACGTGCAGGAGCTGGATGGATCGTTGCGTCACAAGATCATGAGAGATGGTGGTGATTTCGAGAGGCCTTCATCTGGCACTATATTGATCTGGTTTTTGATGACGACTATAATAGTTGGGCTGAACAGATGCACATTGGGAAGTACATTGCACGCCGGACTCAGTCACATGAGTTTGATTCCTGACCTTTGCTTATATCAGCGACGAGGGATGTCTGAACTGGTGCTAGTATCCCCCCCCCCCTTATCGATACTGGTCAGCAGGGTGAAGTACTGTATGGTCAACTCACTCCCATGTCTGACAACGTGTGGGAAGGCTTTGGTCCAGCAGAATGACAATAGGCAGTAGATATGTTAAATAATATTAATAATAGCATTTATAGAGCGCCTTTCACCCGAGGGTCACAAAGCGCTGCACAAGGCTGTGGAGAGAACGGCATGTCAGTAACATCAAGACAGACAAATAAGAATAGTTATTTTGTATTCATTGTTCAACATAGAAGACTGAGCAATACGTCTAATTCTCACTTCTAAGAAAAGTGGGCTTGGACAGGACATGTCTAGCAGAGCTGACAAATAGTTGGCAGGACTAATGATGAAGTGGCAGCCAAGGGAGGGAAAGGGAGGGAATACGTCTGAGAGGATGTTTCGCGTGGAGGTAGAGCAATAGACATGTGTAGTTTGCAGGTGCATCATGAATTGGTACATCACAGGACCTTGAGCAATGGGAACGTTTTTGGAAAACCTTTATTGAGCAGTGGTTTGAATCGTCTGTTGCATGGATATCACTTTGAAAACCATATGTGAAGAAAAAAATGTTGAAAGTATTTTGGAGCTATTGGTGTCATATCAAAGCTATAATTTGAAACCCCAAAGAGCGGTGCATTACCCCGCAAGTTTGAGAATTACGCGTGTGAAGAACGTATAAAAACTACGTTTGAGATCTCTTCACGTGGCTTATTTTATTCACAATGGAGGGTGCTGCACTAGCCATCACAACACGCTGTTGAGAATTATTTATTGCACTGCAGTCAAACTAAAATGATTAGATTTAGGCCTGGAACTAGCACCAAAGACAATATGATAGATTTCTTTGTGCAATCATGACTTCTGAGACCATCATCTCACTGCGTTTCATAACCCAGATTTGAACCCAGGTTCTTTGCAGAAAATCTGAGCAACTCGGCCTCCTCGATAAAATGTAATTCGAAGATTACGCTGGAAGATAACCAGTGGTTGTGCATGTGGTACTATGGATGGCTATTATGTACACTCACTTAAAAATGTCTGGACCTTTTGCTGTTACTTATTGTTATTTTGACACGTTTATGTGTGTACAAAATATATGCCCTTATACCACAAAGTGTGGCTTATATACAACATTTTTACACTTCTCTGAAACTTTGCACCTTACAAAACCACTTTCTCAAAATATCCAACTTATTAAAAAACACTATATTCACAAAGTGCTTTGTACTTGCCTGTGGCGTAAAGGTATTACCTCATATTCTTTAAATCATTCTACAGTACTGAAATGACTCTCCCCTAAAGCTCCACGGAGTCTCTACAACTTTAAATTCAAGATTTTTCGGACTCTGTTTTGTTTACTTAGTTTAGGCAATAAAACAACTTGTCTTATGTAAAATAAAAATACCAAAATTTATATTTCTGTCCTCCGCATGACAATGAAGTAATAGAAAAAGCTGCCTACATTTTAAAACTGTTTTAGTCAGTATTCAAGTCAATGTGTAGTAAAGTCTGGATATTCTCTGAATATTCTCACCTCATCGTGAAGGAGTAGGCCAAAATGCTTTCAAGAAGACTCTCTGGAGCTCCTCTAGTGAAGGCCCCTCCAACGGTGTAGGCAAGCAGTTCCAGTGCTGCACCTTTACTTTTACCTTTATCAACTGTAATTTGTGATTGAAGAAAGAATGGTTTGACGTAGAGATTAAGTTAACATGTTGATTTTTGAAGGATCGAACGGTTCTTTTAGAGCTTGCCCACTCTATTAAACTAATTAGAAATGAGCATCATCCATCTTTGAATTGTTAACTAACGCATTGGTATATGATTAAAACAGCAGTCTATATTCTATTTGAAATACTGTATATTTTTTTGATTCCCTTCCTGCAGATGACCTTCCCACATAATTCATACTTCAAACATAGTGAGCATAACAAGGAAATATTGCCGTTATATTGTATATTAAAAAAAAAACCTTGAAATATTTTTCTTGCGCTGTTAATGTCATGGTCGCACTATCAAAGGAGGTAATTTCTAGTGTAACTAAAATCTACAATTATATCTTACACTGCAGTGTTGATAAAATTGATTTCTAATTCCTGAAAAAACCCATTATGTTGACAGAATTTCTGAACATGTAAGATAAAATGTAATTCAGTATTGTACTGCATTAATGACATGGGTGCTGACATTGACTAAGAAAATGTAACTTTAATGATCCACAAAAAAAATAATCATGCAATAATAGCGTTGCAATTGTGTGATTCGGTAGATTAAATGTACTTACATAGACACGAGGACAAGAACGTTAAATAAGTCTAGTAATAACGTACATTCTATGTTGTTTTCATTTAAAACTGTGTTTTTTCCTCCAAATGTAGTGATATTTTAAGAAAGTATGTGCAGCGTACTAAATAAACGTACTGTGTAAATAAATGATTCACACGTAAGGCATGGAATTCTAAAACTAAAAACAATTGACTATCAATATAAGCAACCATGACCGATACACTGCTGGATGAAGGCCTCCCTATACTATCGCCATACCCCACGGTCCTGCGATGCGATAATCTCTTTCGCTCCTGCACACGAACCCAACTCTGTTCAATTTCTGTGGTGGTCTTCTACTTCGACCCATTCTCTCCATTTTCGTTTAATTCTGTCCATACACTCCGCAGCCATTTCATCACGAGTCCCGTCCAACATCCGATATAGCGATATGTGCGGCCCAAGCCCATTGCTTCACTTAACTGTGAATATGATAGCTCTGATTTGGGTTAGTTCCCTGAGTCAAATCCCGCTTTCTGTCCGTGTTTTTTCAAGCATTTATCTGTCCATGCTCCTTTGCATACTTTTCAGCTTCCATTCCTTGTTATTTATAAGTGTCCATGTTTCTGATGCAAATGTTGCTTTTCTTTAACAAATTCAGTTTTCCGAATGAAGTATAATCTTCTTTCATCTGCCTTTTTGTTCCGATCTGTTCATGCCATTTTGCATCTGATAATTTCGCTTGGTGTAAATACTTTGCCGTGTTACCCGGCTTTGACCCTTCACCAATTATTGTCACATGTTTAGTATCCGCTTAAGCCTGCATAGAGTCACAGGGGGCCAGAGCCTATCCCGGCAGACACAGGGTGCAAGGCAGGACTATACACAGGATGGGATGCCAGTCCATTGCAGAGCATCAGGGGCAATTTATTCAGCAGGCCAATTAACGTAGGCAGCAACATGTCTTTGAACTGTGGGAGGAAACCGGAGTACCTGGTAAAAATCTAAGCAAGCATGGGGCATAACATGCAACGCCAACATAGAAAGGCACCCGAGACTGGAATCGAACCTGAGTCCATGCTGTGATACATCAGCACTACCCACTGTGCCACCATTAAATATTCTATCATTATATATTCTATCAACAAAACATGTTTTAACGTTGTGTATTTTTACGTAAAACGAACAGTTATTAAACACAATAACTTCAATGTTTCAATAAGCTGTTTCAAAGCTACACTTGGTGCTAGTGATTGATGTGGCATTGACCCATTCTTGACTGTACTTGCTAATCTTTTTAAGTAGGTACTTTACTCCAACTCCTCCGACGCCAACCTTTTGAATTAATGCTCGATGCAGTAGAGCTGTAGTGAAAGAGCATGGAAAATGATCTCATGAAAGCATTTCCTAAATTGCTGCAGTGATGGAAGAACAGCAGCACACAGAAAGAGCTGTCTTCCCAGGCGTGAACATGAGGGGCCTTGTGTGGCCTCTTTTAATCTAGTTTCAACCAAAACAAAAAAATATTAATTTAGTCAACACCTTCTTCACCCAACGCAAAAGTGATCTCCAGTATAAACATAGAGAGGAAATCTCTCTTCCACGAAGAAGGGTCATTATCCAAACAGGTCGCGTTATTTGTTTTAGGTATTTGTGCTGAGTGCCACTGTAAATGCAGTGTCGTAAAAATATGTGTTTAGTTTTAGACACGATGTCTACATGTAGATGCAAGTGTCAGAAAAACAAGAGTCAAATCTGTGTTGGTCATATTATTATTCTAATGGAATGATTTTTGTTTCGTTTGTTAGAAGAAACAGTGTCTATTAACCATTTATAGGAAAGTGCTTTGAGAAGTTTCGTTCAATGAACACGATTATTCCAAATGTTTCTCTTGTGAAACGGTTAATGAGGAGAATGCACATAAACAAAGAATGCACATGCCATTTAATGAGCTCAAACATCATGCTAATGTGGAGTTGTTTGTTTATGCATGTTCCAAAGATGCTTTGCTTTTTAAGTGCTGCTTTCCCCAGTTAACTGAATAGCAAATTGATGTGAAATTAACAGAAACTTGTTTTTTCTAAGTTAGACTTAACAGCAGCAATAATATGATTGATTGAAACCTTGGTGGCTTGGTAAAGAGGCTTTTATACAGCAGTGGATTGAAAATTGCTGATTATGAGTGGTGGATCAGTGGTGCAGTGGTTAGTGCACTATGCTCTGAACCCCGTTATCTACGTTCAATGCCCGGCTATGAATAACGTTGGCAGCTGGTGATATCCGAACTGATCCGGAGCCTCCCCGTCACCAACCTACACTAGCCATCATGGGGAAGTATGGTCAAACAATCCCCACACCTGACAACATGTGTAAAATGGACACAATCCAGCAGTGGATTACCAAGAAGTCATTATTAGTTATTCAATTAAATGTTGCATGTTCACAATAGTAGTATACAACCAAATTTCTTCTCCGACCTATTGCTATAATGTTGATGTTTTCTCGAAATAGCTGTGTTGTTATTTTGAATAAATCAATTTCATACTTCAATTAATAATTTGTAAAAGTTAAGTTCGATTTCTGTCAAAGCGAATTGCTGTGACATATAAGCGAAGGCAGTTTGAATAATATTTTGCAAACAAAACTTATTTGAAGTGAGCACACATATTTGTAACAAATGCAAAACATCCAGGTTTGGTCTTTCCCCGCAAAGAATCCATTGTAACAGTTGAAATTAATCAAATACAGAATCATCAAATTTATCGTTGTAAAGGTCATACCAAGGAATATTATTAAGAGTTGGTGTATTATGCATTGTTGGCCTCTCGCATAAAGAAAGCATTACACATCACATTACAAGCACAGAACACATGAATAGTCTAGATATCATTGACATGGTCACGTTCTGAAAAAAATTCCTTAGCTACAAATAAGTTTATAGCAAAAAAGGTGATGTGTTTTTGTGAATCATACATATAAAATGAGACACGGTGGTGCTTATCACAACTCTTAATTCAAGTAAAAAAAAAAATGGAGGCACATGCAGTCTTTGTGATCAGCTATTTAGATGATTTACATGTTCCAACAGGAACTTTTGAGATTCATAGCATAGCGTGCCTTGAATTCTACCTAAGTACTAGCATTCATAATTGATGTTGCTGTTGTTTTTATACATACACCGTTTTTTATCCAGATGAGTTGCTTCTAAGGTATAATAACTAACAGTATGAATATACATTACAGTGTTTTTTAAATGCAGTTGATAAGTGAACAATTGCTCCGCTTTTCATGCATGCTTAATGGATTCCTGCACCAGTCATCAACAAAGACCCTGAACAGAAAATATCACCTTAATTTATTTCTGCTGTATATATTAATAATTTTGTAGCCATTACGATATAATTTTCAAAACAGCACTGTAATCCATCGAAAATAAAGAATATTACAAAGCATAATTTAAATGCATGAAAAAAAAAACAAATGTACAAATACAGTCACTTTTTCTGTTACACACGGACACACGTCATATTGCTCTCCTGCAATCTTTACAATTTCCACGATGTTCTCCGCAGCATGGTGGGTGAAAGTGCCCAGACATGCACAGCCACGTATTGACATGACTACTTCAGAAAGCAACTTACACTGTCGCATGGATAGTCTGCAGGATATGTAATTACATGCAATTTCATGTTATATACTATATCTCACATGGCCACACCTATAACAGAAAATTGGTGGCATTCTTGTGATGTATATATTTTTTTGCAATCTCCTCCTTTACTGTTTCATGTCCATGTGATTGAGTTAAGGTGAATGGTCACCCAGAACCAGGCAGTCACTTGTGTGTGAGTTAGGTCGTCAAATTCTCTACTGAACATTTGTATCATGCACCCCCGGCATAGTGAATCGTCAATTACACTAGAAACCTGGCAACCCACGTTCCATTCCCAGCCAGAGGTAACATCAGTCGCGAGAGATATTTTAACTAGTCCTGGGTCTCCCCCCTTTCACCAACCCACACAGACCAATCCCAAGGTCAAACATCCCGCATGAATGACATGGTGTAGGGACGCCTGCATCCCACAGTGGATTGACAAAGGGTTATAGAGTACGTTCCTCACAAGTGTCCTGCGTCACATACTACAGGAACAGGCCCCTTTGGGCCACCGGGGTGGCATGGTGGCGTAGTGAGTATCGCTACCACCTCACAGCAAGAAAGTCCCAGGTTAAAATCCTGGCTCGGGTGCCTTTATGTGTGCAGTTTGCATGTTCTCCCCGTGTCCGCATGGGTTTTTGCCGGGGACATCGGTTTCCGACCACAGTCCAAAGACATGTTGCTGCATAGGTTAATTGGCCTGCCGACTAAATCGCCCCCGGTGCCCTGTGATGGACTGGCGTCCCATACTACGTATAGCCCTGCCTTGCGCCCTGTGTCTGCCGGGATAGGCTCCGGCTCACCACGACCCTGTACAGGATTAAGCGGTTTCTGACAATGGATGGATGGATGGACAAGCCCCAACCATAGACCACTCTACACGACCTGCAACATTCCTGTTATTCATTACGTTTCGTATGTATAATTACTACACACATCGTCATGGATAGTGTTGTGTTGTAATTGTACATTTTAAGTAAGTTTAAGTGAAAGTGATATTTTTTTATGAAGTTTAGCTTTGATGAATAACAATATTCAAAAGATAATGTACAATCAATACGCACAAGAGTAAAAGTGGAGTTTTAATATAACAGACTGAACATTTGTAATTTGAAGAACAAGCCCAAGTAGGTGTAATTAACAACATAATTAACTACTTGTTAATAGAATGTAGGAAGCCATTAACTGCAAATGTTAATATACCTTGCATTGTATATATTGTAATGATGTACTATATCTGTGTCTCATTAACATGTAACACATTGTCCTACCTTTTAACACATATCCAGATGTCATTCGTGAAATAATTTATTGCATTCAATAGAATGCCCGAAAAGCGAACTAGCAACTATTTAAGATAATAATATTATGAATGTCATGTACAATGCCTTGATAAACTCTGACAAAGAAGAACTGCAGTTATAGTCCATAAAGAACGATTCCGACAGACATGTGTTGAAATTCCTCCTCCGCCCCCCTTCTCTTTTTGTTGTTTTTCTGCACAGTGGTGGACAGTCTGCTCTAGAGATTGCCCAATTTTTGTTCGAGATGGACAACGTGACGAGTCTATCAGTGACACGACGCATCCTCTGGCAAGTCGATTATGACAACCGTGGCCCCATTCCAGATCAGGACCGCATCATTACGGAGCTCACCGTCACTCAGAGGGACATCACTGCAATCACGATAATCTCAAAGGTGTGCACGGTTTGAAATGAGCATTGCTTCAAACGAGTGGTGACTGTTTTTTTTCCCTCGCAGGAAATCATCCAGGTATAATAATCACACAGCCTTCACAATGTTAACCGAATGACCCAGGATGGCCCTTTGTGCTTGTGTGCGTCGTTTTTAGTGTTATTATCTAAGTGGCTGCAGTGGCTCCACTCTGTTTCCTTGATTGTTTAGCCATGCATTGATCACCACCACCGCAAATAGCCAGCCAGCATTGATTTCTTTTTCGAATCCCGAGGAGTCTGCATCAAAATACAAAACACTTGAGGCGCGCGCTCATGTGCATAATGCTTTTCGACGCTCAAGCTGATTTGAAACGTGCTGTTTTCCCTATGAATGCAAATCAACGGCGCCGATGCATGCCATGGGAAAAATTGTGGCAATTTTGTAAGCTTGTGAAATCGAACATGCCGTGGCCCTTATGGACAATGGACTTTTTACAGATTTATTTTAATTGCAAGTTAAGTTTTAGTACATAGAAGTTCAATAAAATACACACATTTGTGGATTGGAATTAAAAATACGTTTATCGGGTAAGCTTTTCCTACAATTTGTTGCCTTTTGTTCAAAGTAGTTTTTTCTTCTTCCATGTATTGTGTCTGTTAAACATTGCATGAAAACATAACGAGTGGGTATTGTTGTTGGAAGGCTGTTAAAAAGTCAAGACGTTAGGCATTTTCTGGAAGTAATGGTAATTTACTTTTTTGCATTGTCATTGTGCAGTAAACAATTATGTAGCTATGTTTGTTTACTAGGGCCTTTGTGCTCCTAATGCAGTATAAAAAAATACCACATTACAATAACATATCTACTCAGTTTGCATGATAGAACATCTTCCGTCAAAGTGATTGCAATTTGGTTTAATACATTCTGAATCATAATTAATTGATTGCAGATAATTCTGTTCAGAAAATATGGTTGTTCAATGAAAGTCCGTACCAACCACTCTTATTATAAAGTGTATAGAGTGATTCGTTTTAACCAATATTACGGGTTTCACGCCAATCAACAATACAAATAAAGAATAAATACGTTTCTGTATATCTCCTGATCAGAACATATTGAAATATAATTCCTTGTTCGTTTTGCATCATGCCACAAGAAGATGATTGTCATTGTGAAGTGTATTAATATAGTGATTAATACACTGAAACCACTGTGCTGAATGTCAAATGTCACTACCTACAAGAACGGTTTCATCAGCACTTTAATCAAGATGAATGCCTTGTTCTTTGCTCCGAAAATGTAATTTTCCCTATGACAATAAGAAAAGTCTTGTTTAATAACTTTACATTAGCATATTAAATATCCAACTTTGTGACACTGACTAAAAATGTGACTGGTGATCACAAAAAATATTTGAGGTAGATTAGAGCTAAATATCAGACTGTATTAATAGAAAACTGTTAATTAAATGGCAATCAACCACATTTAATTATGGTATTTCAATGCATTCATATCGAACAAAGCATTCCAATTAAAAATGAAACATAAATAAGTTGTGTTCTTTTTTGCACTGTAAACAACCTACTCCCCCATAGCATCTGTGGCCATACACTTACACAAATTCAAAGCTGGCTGAAATGAACGCAGATCCACCGAGAAATAGTCCACCGCGGACACGGAGTGATGAAATAGCTCATGAGTAAGAGCACCTGATACCCTGAGTTTGAAACCGGGCTTCCCCACGTGAGTAAAGAGGACCTTCAAGCATAGACGGTGCAAGTCAATGGCCTCAGTCTGGTTTCTAATGAGTGCACAAAAATCCTCGACACAGTGAATCTGGTTTTTCATGTCATCATCATCATCAGGCATGATCAATTCACTGCTGGGTAAAAGCGTCCTCACACCGCCACCATCTGTCATGAGTCTGGGATGTAGTAATCCACCTAGCTTCTGCACTTGAGCTGTTTCATCCATCCATACATTTTTATTGGTTGCAATTGTGAACAATAGCCAAATTATATCCAGAACAACGTTCACTTTGGCCAATTATTGGCTCACTGCATCTCAGCAGTAAATTTATGTGATCGGTGGGATGGGGTGGTGAGGAGGTGAGGATGCACTCAGCATTCGAAGTCCTGCAGACCGTGGTCTTTGATTCCTCCAATAACGTTTTCAGGGAGGCTAATCCAGATACGGACAGCAATATGTATGAAGCTTCGATCCAGGGAATTGGTACTGGTGACTGGGAGAGTGAGAGCGTGACATGGCATGGCTCTGTCTCCGTGTCCTTGTTCTGGTGACTGGGAGGGTAAGAGTGTGACATGGCTGTGCATAATCGGGTGACACGGTGTCTGACGTATGGTGGGGGGAACATGTCTTGAAGGTCTATTTGGGCACTGGTGGGTGTGCATCTTGTACAGGACTGTGATGCTGACTGGGGATGGATAGATGTGTCCGGGCAGTGTCCTGGTAACACACCGATTATTCAGTGGGTATGTTATGGGACGAATGCCATCCCTTGCTCACCACTCTGTCATTATTCCTGGCCATTGGTCATTATCCTTTCAAGAGATGGGTCCTGCGCAAGTCCACTTACTTTTCTGAACAGTTTGAATGATATCGTTAACATGCAAACGTTCTCTCCTCCACATGATCCGAGGGTTCCACTTTCTGTCTCTCAACGTAATTCCGAGCATGCATCTCTATGCTAAATCCCAGCTATGAGAATTCATAAATACAATATGTGTTTATGTCACTGCATAAATTGCTCATGTTTGCTAAAGTTGGCACAGATTTCTGTAGCACAGCATGTTGGAAAGCAGATCCCATAGTATGTGGATAAAACAGTCAACTGAAGAGATCCCAGGAGTGTCTCTGTGACATCTGCCTTGGCTTTGCCATCCTCTGAAAACAGACCATACACTGCTCTGTGAGAGTTAGAAATGGATCCTTTATCGTATGACATGATGCCAAAAACACAATTGGAATACAATTTGGAAAGTGACAAAAACATTTAAGATGACCTTTAAAAAAAAACCCCGTATGGGTTCGTGCGTGGTTACACAAAAGCCACCAACATGATGTGAGTACACACTTGTAGCCTATCACTTAAATCACATGGTGAAAGAACGGAGTGTTAAATGGTTCATTGAATAGGTATATGTTTAGCATTCAGGACAAATGCATGCACAGCTACATTGTTGATAGTGTTCTACTCCATACATGGGCAGATGATACAAAAGGCTTTTGAGTGATAGTAAGCCGAGTCACTGCACCAAATTATAACATTTATATTCAGGCATGCATGCTGTAACATATATTTTTTTCCTGGAGACTGGCCGCCACAGCACTTTGTCTTGTAAATATAATGGGCATTTGCGGGGCATATTTAAACCACTTTTTTCAGCTCTACAACAGAGAATTGACAGAAAATAAATGTCTGCACTACAATTCCACTCTCCTTGGACTGCTGTCACCGCGACCCTCACCAGGACAAGCGGTTTAGAAAATGGATGGATGGACAATTCCTACGTTTAATATGTTACACTGTGCATATGTAGAAATATGAGAGATAATCTAGGCTTACGTGGCTTGACGTAGGCAACTATGGGCTAGCAGAAATATATTTTTATCACGTACATTTAGCGTGGAGTCATTATGATTCAATGTACATGTACATCTCATAATAGCTACAAAGATGGTACAATTCACGTGGAATTTCATAAAACTGAAACTAATTTTGTAGCTATCAACATTTTTCATGAAAGTATTTTCTTTCACATGTAAAAGCAGCCACACGAAAATGATAACTTTGCAATTTTCGGTCAGATTGTGAGAAAAACAGCGTGCGACAATACATATGTACAGGTAACAATGATTAACTAGAAAAATAGAATAATTGATGGGGGCAGGGAGGAAAGGAGGGAGTAAATTACTTTCCACGCACTTTGCAGATTTAATTAAAATACCTTGATGTAGGTTTTCATGGCTCAATATATGAGAATTGCCCATAAGGGCTGCTTTTTCAGTGAGGAAAACTCGACACAGCTATCCCGAAAGAGCAGCTCTAAAGAGCAATTCTTTTCAATAAAATGTAACTCTAAATATAGAGGCTATGTACACTCTTACACCATGCAATTTTCAAATCATGGTGGTGTCTTAACTTTATTTCTTGTCACACACGAAGACAAAGACGTATTTTTCAAAAGACCTTGCGGAGTTCAATGAAAATGCAAGGGGCTGTGTAAGAAAATGGGAAACTGTAATTTGACCATCGCGCTGCTTCGAAGAATCGCTAAGAAGAAGAATATGAAAATGCAATACATGCCGATTTGCCGGTTGTTAATCCCAGCATTTTGGTTAAAAAAGGTTACTTTACAACATATGTCCCTGAAATGTAATAATAGTGATACAATTTATAACGCACGCAATTTCCATGCCTGGTTCGTGGACGAGACACACGTACAAATAAACTGCAGTCAGCCGTGCGGTTAGCTGGTGCCAACCTGCCAGACACTGCTTCCTAGGCATTATAATGTTTTCAGCCAATTAATTAATGTTTTTTGTGAGAGGAAACCGAAGAACCCGGAGGAAGCCCACACAGAACAGGAGGGGAACACACAAACGCCACATAGAAAAGTGCCCGAGGCAGGAACCAAACTGCCTCGGGCAGGAACTTCTCTGTGAGGCGCAGATGTTACCACTGCGCCACCCAGACACCCGAGGTGACAAATTTAATATATGCTAGCTGGTGTTCACATCCATAATTTGATATAGGTAATGCTAAAGGCCATTCATGAGCATTGTACAATTTTAATGATTGTGTTTTAATTGGTTTCTCTTGTGAATGGCATCTCTCATAATTAGCGTGCATTTAACATTTTATTCACCAGGGATAAGCATATTTACTGTTAAATGTAATACAATTTCTAACATCTGCATTTTAAATACTGATGAGACACATCACATCACCAATCAACCAGGAGCATTTACATTGCAAAATACGTTTGGCTCTACTTCCGTAAATAATGTCAAATATTTGTCGTCAATTGACCCTAGAGTGCTTAATTATCATGCATTGAAAATGATGTGTGTGGAAGAATTGTATACAAGTTTTCTTCAGTTCTCTTTATTTTGTTACCACAGGACACTGCACGGTCATAAAAAAAAACCCAACCCCCCCCCAAAAAAACCCAAAAAAAATGTAATGCTGATTTTCCGTGCTCTGTCGTTGTTGACATGTCGTTCT
>JAZEWU010000010.1:2960535-3019251 GCA_036362915.1 Geotria australis
TGTTTTAAGTAGCTCTCGGTAATGCAATGTGATTTAAATATTATCAGTAAGCGATCCTAATGTCAGATTTTTAACTATTCAACAAAGATGAGGACATTAATTTAACATCCCCCATAATAATGTAAACACATTTCAATACAATTTAGTTAAAAGTGGATTATTGCCTGTGGTAATCTTCCATCCTCAAAAATAAATCATGGTTGACGTCATTTAGATTTAAAAAAGTATGGATGTGGTTAATGTCACGGGTGCAAAATATTATATTCCGTTTGGATGGCCTGCATTTCTGTGCAAGGGATTCTCCTCCTAAAGCAAAACCCATCTTAAAATAATGGATCATTGGAATTAAATAAGCAAAGGCAACGGGAAGCATAAACGCAGAATAATAACATCAATGGTAGGGCAAACAAAATTAATTTAATGCCCTTTTATCATCAGCCGCTAGTGAAAAGGTCACTCGGTTCAAGAAAAAGGCAGGAGAGATGAGTGTGGGCAAGGGAGGTACGTGGCAGCCAGAGAAGGTTCAGGGGAAATATGGAGATGAGATAGGATTTACTGTTATGGTTTAGTAGTGGAGGAGGGAGGAGGGCTGTCCGGAGGGCACAGAATGGTGGTAAATGGAGACACACTCTTAGGCTGACATGTTAATGACTGTGTACAGTGATATTTGAGTGGATGCTGTTTAGACATACATTCACCCTGCCACTATATTTTCAAGGGTATTTCATGAATCAGTTTACAAGAAACATTCATACGTGCAGGGCTGTAAGGTTTTAATCTGGATTCACAATCAAGATTGGTATGCACTGTGAAATTACAATGAAGGTCGTCACATGGCCGATCAGAACCGTGTTTGCCGCTTGTTGCAGAGGTTCATGGTTCGAGCCCAGCGACCATTATGGTAAATTCTGCAGGTGTATTACCAAAAATACGTGCCATCTGCTTGACAGTGGATATTAAAGATTCTGTGACATGTTTTGAGATAGAATGGGCCTTGTGTGACGGTGTCATGGTCCAAATATCC
Source organism: Geotria australis (assembly GCA_036362915.1). Lineage (NCBI taxonomy): Eukaryota > Metazoa > Chordata > Hyperoartia > Petromyzontiformes > Geotriidae > Geotria > Geotria australis. The sequence goes on from JAZEWU010000010.1 coordinate 2,961,560, forward strand.
CAAATTTGAAATATTACCCACAATTAGCACGATTTTGCATATCCGTGATAGCCTGGCCATTTCAGATTGTCACGAATACTAAATGCCCTTCATTATTAACTATTGATAAATTATACAAGTATGTGACTTCTAATCCTTTTAAAACGTTGACTCAGCCCCTCTTATTTATAGAATCACTAAGGATCGCTGCATGTAAAATAATTGATGATTGTCATATTGTCACGGGAATGTCGAATTTATACCAGTGGCTTGTGGCACCAGTGGCGATGCATGCCACCACATCACTCGGTGATATTTGTGAAGGTTTACATACGTGCATGGGTTGAAGGAAGCCAATTGTAAATTTCTCCGTTCAGAAAAGGGGAGAAAGGAGAGAGCAGGGAAAGGAGGAGTGGGAGGGAGGTTAAAAGGGGGACACGAGACAAGAATCGGGGTCATTGTGGGCGAACTCTTGAGAAGGCACTCGCTCAGGGAAAGGGACCTGAGAGCGAACCGTTATCTACCAAAGTGGTAAAACACGCGTCTACACCAGTTAGGGTGCATTCATGTATTCTGTTGAATAAAGTTAAAGTGTAGTTATTTTCATTCTCTTCACGTGTAAATATCATACATACAGCACTTGCAAGAGATAGTCAGGTGAGCATGACTCCAAGAAGTGAAATTGATTTCCTACCGAAACAGGTCCTGAGTTGCACTCATCTCCCATTTGCAGCCTTCAGCTAATGCCTGAAATTACATGTTCCTATGGCAGGGGAAAGTAAGTTTATAGACTACCACTGTTGACTTCCTGCATTATCATATTTGTTTCATTACCTTGGATAGATGATGGGCTAAGGTTGTCTTCCGATTGAAATTTCAGCTCACAATCATCTTAAATGACCTCAATGAACTACCCAAGGTGCCAGCTGGCCAGACATATAATTACAAATACAATGATTATAATTGCACATTGTCATTACGCAGAATTATTTAAGGCATTTGTCATGTCAGGCACCTGCATCATTGTTTCCAGTTACAGTTACATTGCTTATGGTGAGTGCAGAGAGGATGAGAGTGCAGTACGTTTTGGATTACAAAGCAATCACAGGGAGCCTTGGTTAAGTTGTTCTTTCAACATTACTGACGAAGGCTGCGCTGGTGTGGCATGCAACGCTTTAAAAACGTGACGTGTTTATTATTGGATGATTACATTAAGATTGAAATGTGAACATCAAGCACTTTTTTTTTGTCTCCCAATTTGCAAAGTCACATAACATGTGTCAATTTTCCCAGGTTAATGGATGTCATTATTTTCCCTTAAATACACTGCCTTGATTGCAGTTTACGACTTAAAATATGAAATTGTATCTGTGCTTATCAGTCATTAGCAATTCCGATTCCACAGCATGAAGAACGAACTCTTCTCCCCTGTAACTATTTGCCGCCTCTGGCTGCAAACCCCTGCCAATTTTTAGGACTCATTTCTTTGGCGTAGCTATGTTTTTAATTGTTATTTTATTTAACTAAACGCTTCCATTGGTTACCAGTTAGTAACGCTCACTGTCCATCTGAAGTCTACCCTTTAGGCCTTGTGTTAGGCCCAGGTCCAATTTAGCCTCTTAATGTTATGCAAGATGTCTTTAAATTGTGTTTCCCTTGCAATGCAGGCATTGGTTTTTTGTGATTTTTCGTAAAACCAAGACTACATGTTTACATCTATGTTTGTATAGTGGCTGGTGTCCAATCTGTTCTCCTTGTCAAGTACCAAGTTTTATTTCTGTGTGTCATTGCTGGTAATATATATTCAGTCACAGGGGCAGTTTATCACTAATTATGCCCTATACTTCTAAAAGGTGCTCATAAAAATAGTAATTTCAAACAACAATTGTAATTTATCAAAGTTAAATATGAAGGTGACCATTGCTGCTTTTTTCATACAGTGTTATGGTGATCGGGCTATGAACTTATTGGCATTCAGTGCAAAATAAAGAGCAGTTCGACGTCTGATTTAAAGTCAGACATTGCCGTGATGTATATACAAATGGAGCGTGATGTATATCCAACCGTTTTGACCCAAACCTGTCAGGCCAAACGGGTTTGACCCAAACCGGTTAAATTCAAACCGGTTCCAAATTACATGTTCCTATGGCAGGGGAAAGTAGGTCTTTAGAACCGATCTGAACCAGTCCCAACCGGTTTGGGTTAAACCGGTCGGTTTGGGTCAAACCGGTCGTTACGGGTTCCGATCGGTTTGGAACCTGTTTGCTTTAAACCGGTTTGGGCCAGGCATGTGGGCATTTAGCTGTAGAGTGGTTAGAACACTGCTCTATGAACCTGGTAAACCGAGTTTGATTCCCAACCACGGCATCGCTCCATCACCCCCCACCCCTGCCCCACCTCCCCCACTTCATCAATCCACATAGACCAGCATAGTGAAGTATGGTCAAATACACCCCCATGACAGATACAGTGTGTGGAGATCTTCAGCCATCAGTGGGTTGACAAATGGCTCTAAATCGTAACATGTTATGCTTTCAGAAACATGACCGACACAGCATGTAAATGAGCACTTTGTTGTTATTACCCTTTACACGTGCAGCAATGCATATTTATCCTCCTATACCCATTACGTATGGTGTAACCCTGTCACTGTTTGTTGTGTCGCAGGAATCCCGCAAAGAGCTTGCAAACTCACTGGGTATTTTCCTGCTGTAATAATAAACAATGATCTATCTATCTACTGTTCACAATGTCTTCTCTCGACAGTCCCACGAGTTGGTGAACACCGCCGTGCTTACAGGCAGGCCAGTGAACATCCCTCTCAGAGTCATCATGCTGGAAGCAAATGGCACCTTGTCAGACGTAACACAGCGCTCTCACTGCCAGTCAGAGGACGAAAATGTCATCAAGGTACAGTAACCCATACACTTTTTCACGTTAAATCATAGTCACGCTCCTATGCGTTTGACGAGCCTCAGTGACTGGTAGTTTAAAAAAAAAAAAACAGATCTCATGGGCCTAATGATGGAATCTGGTAAAATATCTCTCTGGGTTTGTAATTTTCACTTTATGGGAAACATTGTTGTTTCGTAATTTACTTAATGTTGATGGAAATTCATCCGTGTTATATCCCTCATCTGATATGCCGAATGTCGTCATTTCGGACCAGACCATGACGATGTCTGTATATTTGGAGTTTACATCATCTCTCCATGGAAGCATACATTTTATCTGGGTCCACCGTTTTAACCCTCCAGTAAAAAAACAAGTGTTTAAATTATTCGGCTACGACTATGAACTGCCACATGTGGTAAGCCATTTCGATGTGTTGCCAGGTAACCTCTATGAAAAACAGCTAATAGCTTAATAGCTCAGTGAGCTTTAATAGGTAAATAAAACAAATATAGTTTTCTTTACGATCTATGCATTTTCTTTGTACATTTCGTTCAATGCTTTTTGAATGATTTAAATGTATACTTTCCTGCTAAACCACAATCTCTGTCACAGGCATAATTTTTTTTAGTTCGGATTTAGTTTTAAGCTGTTCCTCTAAGATCAAAGCCTCGTTTTAATCTACATTTCTTCTGCAATGCATTTCCAAAATGTTTCCTCCACCCCCGGTTTAAATCTTGAAGAAAATAGAATACTTAAAAAACCCCTAGGCATTCCATTTATTGCATCCATAGTCAGAGTGACCTATTGACCGCTGCCTCTGTGTGGTTTAATTAACATTGCAGGGAACTACTTGCTAATTACGTGCCAGCTTGTATAAATAAAGACAGTAAGGCCTGAAGCGTGGAGCCCCATCAACTATTAATTAAGCTCGCACATGGGCCTCCTGCGGTGGACAGATTTTTCCAGATCTTGCCGCATTTTTGTGGATCAAACATGGAGTGACTAAGGGCAGCACCCTATCATAGGCAGCGCATTTTAATTGGAGCTATTGTCATAACGTCTTATGCTAGACTTGAAAAGGCTTATTTCTTTTAATAAAATAACTCAAATTGCCCTAACCCTACATGTTTCCTTTGATATTACGTTTTATAATACGTAGAAAAAAAACATGTTTTGAATGTGCGCTGATTGGCATGTCTAGGGCAAATAACAGTACTTCACAAGGTGTCTCCATCCCATATGACCCACCCAATTATTACTCAAAGTACATTTCACATAGCTTGTCAGAAGGCTAGTCTTCATTGCGCTTTACATGTTGTTGAAAGACTGCCAGAAAGGAAATGTTGGTTATAATTTGCTATATCCTAATAGCCAAGTCCATGGCAATGTTAGGTTGAACACAACTTGTACACATTACACTCATGAAAAACATCGTATGTTTGACAACATATTGTTAGTATAGACACCCTCACGAGGGGTTCTCTCCAGTACCCTGTAGAGGTGATCCTTCTCCACCGGCAGGCATGTGCACAAGTAATTACAGGGCTGCACCCTTATTCCTTATTATTATTGAGCGTTCTAAAAATAAACGTTTTCATTCTACTATACCCAAATGAAACAGCCTGCATATCCAATCAAATAAACTTAATTACATCGCTATTTTATTTAAATCCCCATAGTAAAATTGCAATTATTGGCATTTTGTCAGTGTCAATCAGCATCCTGCAAAGAACACAAGTACACCGCATTGTACAGTGCTTATTGACTTATTTTTTTACACAATACGCATTGAAAGCACGCAGCTGCGCCTTTCTTCATGCTACGGCATTGTAAAGGAAGAAAAAAATCAGACGGGAAAGATTTTTCCGTCAGCCTTCTAGAGACGTACAATAATTCTTTCAGTTTCATAATATACGCGCGACGTCCACGTGGAACACTTATTGTATTGTAGGTTTCCTCGGCCTGCCAGTCTGCCTACGTGCAAGGAAACGAGAGCAGGGGCTCAGTCAGGGCTCGACTCCAAGTGAGATACGAACACCTGCGCACCACCCTGGACCTGACCGTCTGGCTGCCCAAGCTGCCCCTGCACATAGAGCTCTCCGATGCCCAGCTGAGCCCCATCAAGAACTGGCGGGTGCCGATTCTTTACGATAAAAGGTAAACTAATTAAGGATTGCAAGGGCACAACAATAAAAGCACGTTGTGTGTCATTAAATTTGTTAAACAGGGGAGCGAAGAGAGAAGCACCAGAGAGAGAGACCGTAAAAGCAGCATGGAAGAATGGACAATGTTAATAGTTTGGAGATGCAGTTTTGTGGAACAATCTAGTCCCCTGCTCCCCACCCCTCCTAACCCTCGTCTCCCAGCCTACCACCTCCTCCTCCCACCACTCCTCACAAATGATGACAATCCGATGAATTTTTCCAATTCGACTAAAGATGGTTTTTTTACTAGGATTCTGTAATAAATGACGGAATCTCTATTAGCCGTAGGTATGATTTAACCTTATTATGTACTCCAAAACTGTTACTGAAAAATGTAGATTCTTCCACACGTTATTCAATGTATTTATTGTGTGGTTAATGGATATTAATCGAAGAAATTATGCATCGCAACACCCCTAGAAAGAACATTTGGCATCAATATCGAGAGGGGACAAGATTTATGGTGGTGCAAAATTAAGCAAGAGAGAGGGGTTCCAGCTTGGTGACAGGTCATTAGTGAGTAAAAATACCAAGGATGATACACAAGAGTCTGTGGCTTGACTGAGGAGTGCAACTGCAACATAGGGTGAACATTCAGTCAAATTTATGTTACTCCAAAACGAATTATCCAATTTTGTGGAAGTGGGAAACCTCTAATTTTTACAGATGTTTGAAATCCCCATGTGTTAAATGAGCAATGCAGACGTCTACAAACAATAATTGCAGAGAAATATGGAGAATAAAAAATGAATTGAAACTCTAGCGAGATATTATTTTAAAAGCCCCATATTCACCAAAGCTACTTCCCAGCGACTTCCATATGTTTTCACAGTTGCAGAATAACTTGAGGGAAAGCAATTGTCCAGGCAATTAAATTGCGTGCAGTGAATACGTGTTGTTGAGCAACACAAAGAGTGCCTTTGGGCTAAGGAACATCAGTGGAACCAGGTACATTGCACTTGAAAGGGACTAAATAGAAACATAACACCATTTCATCAGGGTGAGACATTGTTTCGTATCTCAGAACACAGAGTATTCTATCACACCTTGTAGAACACGGTGCGTTGGTTGATTATAAGTGCAATAAGTCCAGTGTTTGTCGTGTGAATGGTTCCCTTTCTACCGCACCGCATGTTTGTTGTTGACAGCTGGACACTGTGCACCCAATTTTACATCGAGACTTAAAGCGGCAGGCCTGGCACAAGTAAATGCCCGGGGAAGTCGCTGCAAGCTGTAACCCCTTTACAAACCTTACACCCCGAGCTCGTTATGGTCATACATGCATTATTTTGTGCGATTTAGTCAAGAGCATAAATTAAATAGTAATGAGAATGTGTGAAGCAAGCGGCAGATGCACAGTGGAGGTGCAGTGCAGTATGAACCCGGTAACCTAAGCTAACTTTCCTTGGCCACAGATAATTAAAATCAGTGGCAAATGAGATTTGAAGTGATGTCTGAACTAGTCCCTGCTACCACACCGCCAATCTCTTCCCTCCCCCGTTCATCAGCCCACCCTACTGACCAATGCAATGTTGTATGGAAAACCAACCCGATAACCAAGACAGTATAGGGAGGCCTTCGCCCAGAAGTGGAGTAACAAAGGGCTGTATGTTATTAAAAAACGCACAATACAATGTATTTGTTTATACTTTTAAGCATCTCAGCATCTTTGTTAATTAAACTAGCCTTTACAGTGTTCCTGTGGCCGTGTAGGCCACATCTGTGCTGACCGCTAGATGTTGATGAAGCGATCATCTCCGAGTAGGTCAACCAATAAGATAAATTATCGGTGACCTGGTGCCTCGCCCTATTACAATATAGATGTATAATTTTCTATAAACTTTGACTTTTCAGTCAAAACAATCCAAAAACAAAATGAGACTATGATATCTAAATGCATTATATAAATGTATATAATTTTAGTATATATACTTTGTTTTAAACATTGTGATTATATGTGTTCAGTATAGCACATAGCAAACAACAGTTCTTTGTTACGATACACAAATGGACGTAGCCAGGCTCAGTGAACACACAGAGGAGATGGACACTTGCAAATTATTTGCAAATAACTGGTTATTTTAACTTATGAAAAGAGCGATCATTTGAACATACTAATTTCGGTGCTCCACCGTTTAGATAATCGATGATTCTGATGTGGCGCGTAGAATAACGCTGCCGCCTCACAGCAAGAAGGTCCCAGGATCGAATCCTGGCTGGAGTTCCCTTGTGCGTGGAGTGTTCATGTTCTCCCCGTGTCCGTGTGGGTTTTAGCCGGGCACTCCGGTTTCCTCCCACAGTCCAATGACATGCTGCTGCATAGGTTAGTTGGCCTGCTGACTAAATTGCCTATGTGCCCTGTGATGGACCGGCATCCCATTCTGAGTATAGCCCTGCCTTGCACCCTGTGTCTGCCGGGATAGGCTCCGGCTCACCGGAACCCCGTACATCAATAAGCGGTTTCTGACAATGAATGAATGAATATCTCTTGTATTGAACATGTATAACCTTGCACGTAGTAGTGTGCAAAGCATTCGAGTATTGACATGCCAGTAGCATAGCTTGTCCTCTGACACAGTTCAATACACAATGTGCTTTAAAGCATTTCTTTCAAATTCTAAAACCAGATTTTATTCTACATGCTGCCTGTCATGTTTAAAGGTGTATTTTCTTTTTTTCTTTTCAGGTGATATACCTTGATATCCAAATTGAAAATGTTTGTATTTATTTGGTAAAACTAAAATCCTTGCCATTTCATGACATTTTAAATTAGCTCAAATGTATGTAGACATGAAACCACCCATAATGAAGTAGTTACGCTGCTGAAAAACATCGAGGCATTACGGATTTCATAAGCAAACAAAAATCCACAAGTTCAGGTGTCTCCATGCTCAAAAAAGTTTTGGAGAGTGTTAACAAATGATTTTAAAGAATCTATTCAGCCAATCGCATTGATGTCAGAGTAAATATTTTAGAACATTTGGAAAAGTATATTTCAATTTCATGTTTGGTATTAAGAAGATATAGCGTTACTAAACTGCGGTTGTGTTAATTAACATTGTGTTATTGGAAAAAAAAATCAGAATTCACAACTCGTAACGGTGGATTGCCACAGTTGTCAGGATTATATCTAATGCAATGTATTACAGTTTTAATAATAACGACCGAAAAACACAGGAAACCTGCAAATGTTTTTTCATTGATATAAGACCAAATAGTATTTCCCAGTTTTATAATAACACATGTAATCAAAGATCCTGTAACTACAACATAACAAATTGATAGTGGATATGTCAGGTGGTTTTAAACAAGGTTGCTTGATATATAAAATTGTATTTCGTGAAAACACTCATATATTGTAGATATCTATTTCTGAAAGAACTCTCTCTGTCCCTAGGGAAGGTAAAGGAAACGAAGACAGTGAATTGAAAATAAAAGGCTGCACCCTCCAGGTCCAGCATGCTTTGCTGCACGTTTGGACACAGCTGAGCGCCAGTACCCACAACGGAACAGGTCAAATCACTACGTTACTCGGGCCAGAATGGTTCATGGATGTGACCGAACTGGTAAAGAGGCAAATTAAGGCTGACGATACAAAAGTCGTGCGGCTACGCGGTGGAACGGTGGTGATTGGGCAAGAAACTGGAACAACCAACCTCAAGGTTAGTACCGTATTTTAAAAGTCATGCCAGATCGTCAATCCTGTGCCTGTACAAATGCCAATGTCAGTAATACTATTGTGAAAGAGGAATGTGCCACTACTGTCGAGGCATTGATCTTATTGCTGAACCTTGAAAATGGAGAAAAAGGTGCCATGAAACATAGAACACTGTGAATAGGACATGTAGGTGCTATTCACTTACTAACACTGCCTGGTAGCAGACGATGTTAATATTTAATAATAATAATAGCATTTTATATAGCGCCTTTCCCCCGAGGGTCAAAAAGCGCTGCACAAGGGCAGCGAAGAGAACGGCATGTCAACAACGAAAGAAAAAACAACCAATCATATTTGTAGACAATTCGACATTAAAGGGGCATACATCGAAACATTAAACAAACTAATTACCTATAAAGTTACGTTGTTAATTCGTACGGAGGTTCCACCCGTCGCATTATTTATATGATTGACATTGATGGAAAAATAATTCGCAAATACGGCACCTAATCAATGTGTTATCGTAGAGGATACACCGCAGTGCATATCTCTGAAATTACGCCGTCAAAATACGTAGTTATAAAATCTCAGCACAATATGTCCCCCCTTTTTATGTGACTCATAATCCAGTCACAACCCTTATCTCAGGAACATTAGATATGGTGGAGATTAAGCAGACTCAGTAGATTGTGTTTCAAGAGGAAGCCAAAACCAATCAATTAGTTTAGACTTAAGTGAGGTGTCGTTTTGATCCAATGTCTGTTTTACAAACCAGATGGCTGCCAGTATCCAGACAAGAAACACACCAACACTTATTGTACTGATGTAGGTTTTCACGTCTCGATGCATGATTATTGCTTTTTAAAGATGTTCTTTCGGGATAGCCGTGTTCAGCGCTCCCTCTCTCTCCTTTACGACGTTTCGCCTCCCACGTTGGAGGCATCCTCAGGCGTCCTTAGATGCTACAAAAAACTTTTAGACATAGCCAAATAAAACACCCCTATAATCAACTTGTGCCTGAGAGTAGAGCATGCGTTAGAAAGACCACAGCGGGTGGAAGGGACAGGCAACCCCAGGGTGCATGAGCATAACACGCACAGGAGCATGGGGGAGAACCCGCAGAAGAGAAGGTGTTACAGGGATCATGGGTGTGCGGGCAGAGAGGTGAACTGCTTGTTTGACGTGAGAACAACACAAAAGGATATATATATGGCACAGCATACTCGGCTTCACCCAGAAACGTCGCGATTGAGAGAGAGGGAGCGCTCAACACGGCTATCCCGAAATATCAGCTGTGAAAAGCAACTATCACCAACACTTATTGTTCTTAATAATGTACAGGTAATGTTAATTTACGTGGGTCTTTGACCATGGCCAAAGTTAGGGTCAAGGTCACAAAGTTTTTCAGGCCAATTTGGCTGATGCCACCAGACCGTGCCATCGGTTTCTTCCTTCTTCAACATCCCTAAGCTGTTGCACAATGGATACCAAACCAAGAAATGACAGTTACCCACTCTTTGGCTTTACATCTTCGCGTTGGTCGCTGATCTTTAGGAAGCGACTCCACCACCTGCTTTGGTTACTTGTCATTCTCTCACACACGAGCCTCCTCTCAGCTACACCTACAACGTTTTGTTGTACCCTTCTAACCTTCCAAGTTGCTTATCCTATCTTTAATAAAAATCATTGCATCCTGCAGATGAATGTATGTTCAAAGGGTGAAAAACACAGGTGAACATCTATTTCACGATCAACAAAAGAACAAGAGAACATTTATTTCAATTGGATTATGGGCTTTCTGAAAGTATTTCTGAGTGGGTACACACTGGGTCATTCAAATTTTTTGCTGCTGAATAAATTCTGCTGGGTTACCTTGCGTTATAGGCAATATCTTTCCATGACCATTGAAAGCTCATCTGCTGTCAATGGTAGGCTCCGGGCAAAGCAGTGACATTTACGTTTTTATATTTAAGTGTTCATGACAAGGGTTAAAGCAATTTATACCTTTAGGCTGTTTCTATGCTATGGATAAAAACAATCAAAACCTGGTTGATAATTTTTGGAACCAAATGTTAACATTTCAGTTGTTTTTTTTCCATCTACAAGGACAGATGACTTGACTATATTGGTGCCATATTTAGAGTTTCATCATTAGAATGTACGCTGGTCACTCAATCGCGATGGTCGATGTGTATTATTGTATAGACATTGCCGAGAGGTAGTGCATTATTTGCCGTTAGTTTCAGAAGTTTGTGCTTCGAGCCCTGGTGAATATTGCATGAGTATAAACCAAAACAAATTACCATCTACTTCACAATGGATGCTAAAGATCACGTGTTATTTTTCGTGTGTAGCCAACAGCACGGGCCAAATTTTCCATATTTGAAAATGACCCACAAAATACTTCATTGGGTAAAGTCACGTAGTAATATCGCCCCCTACTGTCAAACTACTGCAGACCATACCCATCTGTGAAACATTAGCGCCTTCGTGGCAGCTTTGAACGGCTGAATACAAAATGTGCTGATGATTTGGTTAGATACTCCACATCCAATAATAAGAAGAAAATAACCCTCCCCCCAACCCACCATTTCAGTGCTGCAGAAATCCCCCCTGAACCATACCCTTTATTAAACAGAGAGAGCGGACAAAGATAATTCAGGGGAGATCTTCCTTATCCCTTTATTGAATAAAGTGAGCAATGACGACACTGTGATACTATATATCGATGTGAAGTTCCCAGACGGAAAACCCTAATGAAATGTAAATTTATGAAACCCCAACTCAATCCCCTGCACTGTGATGATGACTTGTTGTTGCAGTCAAGTATAATAAATAAAGGGAAAAAGAAATAACAAATGCACCATAGTCACTCACGCGTGTCTTCCTTCGCAGATAATTTCACCTGTGTCTGGCGGCGTGCTGGGGGAGCGGGCGGTGACGGTGAGCGAGGAGAAGGTCTCGGTGAGCGGGCTGCACGTGACGCTGCTCTCGGGCCTCTCCCTGTCGCTGCAGCCCAGCAGCAGCGAGCCCAGCGTCATCGTGGCCAGCACCACTCCGCAGCACGGCCTGCACTCGCTCAAGCAGGTAAAACCCGTGTGTTTAGTCCCAAGGAGGTAAAAACGTAAAGCTATAGCCCTCAAATGTCTTGCTCGCAGATTTGCTGCCGACTAGAGAAAGCTCTAGAGCAGGGGTTCTCAACCTTTTGCACCTCAAGGTCCACTTGACCCCACTTGGAAATGCTCTCCACGGACCACTAGGTGGCGCTCGCGGCCCACTGATGAGTCGCGACCCACCGGTCGAGAATGGCAGCTCTGGAGTGCACCTATGGAGGGATATTTTGGATAACTCTTCAACGCTAGCCCAAAGAAAGCTTGCCTTATGCTGTATTTGTGTAACATGTACGTGAACTGGCTGAATACCCAATGACCACAGAAATGTATGTTATTGTGCATCGTTTGTTGGACTTTCTTTCCAACTATCACACAGATTATCGTTCTGATGTGGTTTTGGGTTGTGCCGCACAATGCAACAAACATGACATCATGCCAACCAACATGGACACAACCTGACAACACATCATAAAGCGATATAGCACAACTTCGACACCTATATCGTATTACCATACAGATTGTACACAAACATGAGGTATGCTGGCCCTTTAGCCAGCCACCGCATTAAGCTACAGATACACTGGAACCCCACAGCAAAGGAAGAAGAATCATCCTAAAACAATCTCTAGAACAATGTAAAATTGATGTGAATGGGAGAGGGCTCGACACAGCTGTCCCAAAAAAAACAGCTTTGAAGCGCACCATCATGAATCGAGCCATTAAAACCTACATCATCAGTATTTTGTAGATTCAAAAATGGTACTTTAAAATGTTAAATATGTGCGGTGGTTATATATAAAATCACAAATGACCCGCTGTATATGTCTTGTAGTGCAGTCTGGGCAAAACGAATACACCCATATCAAATGCGATGCATTCACGAACACAAGCTTGCACATTAAAGGACAAGAAGTTAAGGTCAAACCTTTACCCTCATCAATCTGCCTAACGAGTGGCTCTTTAAATCAATCTAGCATATCTATCTTAGTAAAATATTTAAAATACATTGTGTTGATGAGATGGCACCCATGTTAATGTTGAAGCTAAGGCATTCGGAATGAAATACAAGCGTTTATTTAAAACGGTAAAGCTCGTTATTTATACCACGGCTGGCTGGGTCTGCATCGTTTATTCAAGTGTTACATCTTCTACACACATTTGTATGCATCAAACATTCACGGGACTGAACAACTGTATTACTATTAAGCGAGCAATTAACCATGTTCGAAAAGCATAATTGTGCCTCTAGAAATAGGAAAGGTCATTCTGGGATGAACACAATTGAACATTAAGATTTCATGAGGCATATGAAACCTGTGGTGGTCATGCATTAAAACAAATCGGCTCTAAGCATAACAATTGTATTCGTTAATACGTGTCAATGAAAAGGATGTTTGCAGGATGTACGGGTATGGCCAGGAGCATATATGTGAGGCCGAGGCCTGTGGAGGGCATGTATCTCTCCACTTTATCACCGGCTATAATCCCAGGTGCCCCACTAGATTGAAGAGAAAACTAGAGTTAGTGCTGTGGCTAGATATTTCTTTTACACACAGACTAATGAAATAGTAGTCCCCCGTGTTTGTCAGGTTCCTTAACCATTAAACTATTTTCCTTTAATTCAAGGATTGACTTTATAGAGGTACAATACTTTATTTTGTGAGGTTTTATGTTAGTGATGAATGTGGACTTAATAACTACAGTACCTCTGGCAAAAAGCTGAATCATTGTGAAAAAACAGTGCTTCATCACCTACTAAAGTTAGCAAACTGCTGTTACTGGCTCGTATTACTACAATGTCATATTGACATTGATTTTCCGTTCTCTGTCGTTGTTGACATGTCGTTCTCTCCGCAGCCCTGTGCAGGGCTTTGTGACCCTCGGGTGAAAAGCGCTCTATTAATGCTGCTATTATTATTATTACCACTGGTCTAATATAGATATGTTCTGGCTGATCATGACAATTTATAAATGTTTAATCCCTTGAATAAATAAACTGACAAGTAAAGAGATATTTACGTGGTGGCACATTGGTAACATTCGTGCCCAGAGAAAGGTCATGGCCGTGGTGGTTCAATCCCTGCCTTGGGCGCCTTTCTGTGTATAGTTTCCTCCAGGGTTCATCTGGGCTCTGTGGTTTCCTCCAATAACTAAAAAAACAGTAATTAATTGGCCCATAATATATTGATATATAGGAAGTAGATGTTAGTAAAGGTTTTCTCGTGCCTCCAAGTCATTCTCTCTTTGAACGAATACCTTCAACATTGAACACATACAGTGCGCATTATAAATTATAATAATTTTGTATTGTAAATGTAATATTATTGTAGTGTTTCAATAACATTGCATTAAAAAATTAGATAATTTCAACGGCCTGCATCCAAAACGGAATATTGTTTAATCAATATACTGCGAACCACGTTCAACCAAAAACTGTTCCCTATTTATAATTGTCAAAGAACCATTTTCTCTTTTCATCCAATTACATCTTTTACGCTAGAGAGAAAAACGTTTATTTTTTTTAAATAAATATATTTGGTTAAAGGCTTTGGCAGTGCTTTAAGCAGACAAGCTTAAAAAAGTCTGGCCATCATAGGTATTTTTTTTCTGCCTAATTATTATTCTCTCGCACAAGAAGAGTGCCAAGGCCCTGGTGCTGGCTGGGAGCACTGCTAAATTATTGCAGTGGAGGCTGAATTGCATATAATTTAAAGGCAGCGTGGAGACCATCTGGAGCAGTATGGATCTTGGACCAGCTGCTTAAGAAGTTGGCTTTGCATTAACACACAGATGGTAGTAATACATACCAATGCGGACCCGGCCTAAGCAAACAAATATACTTCTCAGTGCATACTTCTCAGTGTGAATCATCAGCGTTGTTACAGAGGAAACGAGGTACTTGAAAGTGCTATCTCACCGATAGTTTGTTTACAATGTTGTGGCAATTATACTTGAGTGGGATTTAATTACCGTGGAAATAACAGGCACTTACTTTTATTATAAATTGTAGCTTGGTGTGTACATATCAACCGAAATATGATCAAAAAAAGTTTAATCGCACTAAAAATGCTGGATAACACTAATTTTACGTGTCACTTTAGTTGTGTGTTGGTTTCCTACAGCGTAAACTATATATGCCATACCATATAACTGACCGCTCTATGAAACCTTAGGTCAAGGGGCACATGGAATGCCTCACACTGGCCTCAGGCGATCCTAATTAAGGGATTTACCCAAGCACCATCTGCTCCATTATTGGTCATGCTCTTCAATAACAGTGCATGTGGGTGAGTGTGCTACAGTACCTGAAACAATTTGCAATAGCTATACAGTATAATGTGTGCACAATTCACCATTATAATTCAGATTTTTTTTTAGCTAATATGAATTTACAAGATAGACACAAAAAACAAAGGTATACATTATGAAAGCAATATGTGAGAAGCGCTTGCTCAAGCAACCTCAGAACGCCTGAGGATACCTCCAACGTGGGCAGCAAAACATTGCGAAGAATTGATGGGGAGCGCTTGACACGGCTATCCCGAAAGAACAGCTTTGGAAAGCAATTCTTATGCGTCGACCCGTGAAAACCTACACCAAAGCAATATGCAGAATTTTAACAAAATCATAGGTATTGCTGCTTTAAAGGAGCTGAGTAAATCACGTACAGTTCTTCCTAGCCCTCAGTCCCATGAGGAAGAACGCCCCTCGGGCCGAATGCCAAGGATCATCTTTTCTTCTCTGATGGAGACAGATTTATCGATTTGATTTTTTGATTCAAATAATTTATATTGTATAGTATACATCCTTGGGTTTCTCGCTCGATGCTACATCCTGGCGTGGCAGTTGAAACAGTGAGTAGGTTTCAGTTTTTCTTTCTGTAATATGGTCAAATGACCGTTCGAGATTCAGTTATAAATCATTTAGTGATCCATTTGCTTTCTATGACATTTGGTGAATTTAAGATACACCAAACACCTCTACATTTATATTGAGTGCAGTGCAAAGTGCTACGATTCATGGTTTTGTGCTCATAACCACAGTCGCAAACAAGATAGTCTCTCCTATTTTCCACGTGTGTAACAGGTATCCGCGTCTTCCGTGGTTTTTGCAGATCGAGTTAGGCACTGCCCGTCGTATCCATAGAGGATGCAAGCCAGGCAGTGCGGTGGTGCCATCGCTGATCAGGTGGTTGTTGGGCACGTTGCATGAAGCCTATTAATTGGTTCACACCGTTTAAATGTAGAAATGCACGACAGTTGCTTTTCAAAGCTGTTCTTTCGGGATATCCGAAGATGGCTCCAACGTGAGAGGCGAAAAGTCGCGAAGGAGAGAGGAGCAGCGCTCACCGCGGTTATCCCAATAGAACAGCTTTGAAAAGCAACTGTCATGCATCGAGCCGTGAAACACCTACATCCGTAGGTTGAAATTCACGTCATACAGAGTTTGTGCGTCTTTCCAAAAGAGATTTTTGGATCTCAGATGTCGACGTGGCATGTTGTTCAGATCATCGTTAATTGGCAGGTTTGAGTTGGCTTATGAGCTGTGCAGTTCACGGAGTTCTGTAACATCACGGCGTGTACTGTATCTGGTGGTGTGATAGTTGAAAGTAAAGAAAGCCGAAGTAATGGCATAGATTTTATAGTTTCCTTAACGGTCCATGTAACAATGTTTTGTTGGGTATTGATGAGTCGACAGTCGGGGCATTTTGCCAAAACTGGCATGCGGTTCTTTGCAGTTGAGCATGTCTGGGCAATGGCCGGCGTCCAAAGCACATAGTCTTCCGTACCAACTATCATTTGAGTCAGATTCACGCTTGTCTTGATTTTTCCGGCAACCTTTTTCAGATGTTCGTTAAAAGTCAGTGTAAGGTCAAGTGTCATGCCAATGTAGGGTGGCCTGGGGGCATGTCACACCCTTTTTCAGACAAAGTCACATCGAGTGCAGCATTGGCTCTGTGGTTGTTGAGACGAGGCACCGAGGCAATCGATTAGTCTGGTCTCAGTCGTCACTTTCGAAAGCACTTCTCCGTGATGTCGAGGTCAAGGTTGAGATTGGCCTTCACCTAGAGGTGAGGTTGAGCATTCAGTACAAATGGGTACGAAGGGGCATTGCGATACGATCATTATCGTCACCCCTACCTCCACCTCATCGAGGCCATAGGCTTGTTTAGCCAGGGCCAAGTTGTCCCCGTACATGAACTGGAGGGACGATGTCTGTGGCATATTGCTCCTGTACAGGTTGAATAGCGTCGAAGCGAGTACAGATTCCCACGGAAGCCCATTATTCAGGGTGCAGAGTGTATTGACCTATTCGCCCAGCAGTACTACACTGCAGTTACTTGATCAGCTGGGTGCAAGCGATGGGCTAAAGTGTGGGTACTCCCTTCTCTTCCAAGATGTCTGGACAGTGTGGAAGAATAGGCCAAATACACAATATAAGGGCTTGTTACAGCTTCCTTTTAGTCGAGGCCCTTCCACCAGCAGTGGCCTGTGCAAGGAACTACAGAGCTGTGTCAGTAACTTATCAAGATCACAGAAGCACCAACAATAATGAAACACGTGTTTAATGTCTTCTGCTTATAAAGCCACCGTTACAATAATACATTTTTAACAGACTTTGACTGCTGCAAATCCTGTTGCATTAAATTCCTTCGATATATGAGTGGCTTATGGAACAAGTGTCTTTATGTGTGATGTATTTCTGTAAATTGGAGGGACAAATAAAAGAATAAGTGTAAAATACATTTTGTTCACAACAAGTTGGCAGTAGGCCCATGTTGTCACATTGCAACCACCTGCACTCCTCAAGATAAACCTCATTACCATTGTATCATCTTGGGAACCTGTTGTGCATACACCACATGCGTCTCTAATTCAGACATCTCCTCCACAGCATGGTTGCCAATTCTCAATGTATCACCATGTTCCTACCGCTAACTTGATGGTGTGCCTGAATCATTTCCTCCACTTTTTGTGTATTTTCGGCGGCCGCTGCTCTCCTTGTTCTGTCACTCCTAGGCTTATCAGCAAAGTTTGAGTCGAGGTTCTTGAACTGCTTGGCCAGCTTCCCGACATTCCTTTCACATGGGCAGGTGTTCTGGCAGACAATGCAATCTGCTATCAATCTCACAGGCTCAACACCTTCTCACAGGCTCACAGCTTCCTATTTGAAATACATGTCCATGTATGTACCGATGTAGGTTGGTTACACGGGTCAATGTATGAGCATTTCTTTCATCGGGCGTTTCTGAAACACTGATGATGCCTTCAACGTGGGAGGCGAAATTTTGCAAAGGGGAGAAAGGGAACACTGGAAGCGGCTATCCCGAAAGAACAGCTATGGAGAGCAATTCCCATGTCCACATCTGCTATATTGATTCCACCATGGTTGCTGAAATACATATTTTTATGATACGATGCAATATGGTTCAAAATCTAATTTTATGTTAAGAATATTATTGTGATGTCAGATTCGCATAGCTTTTTAATTGTGTGACATGCTTTATTGTACTGTTTACGTAGTTATGCTGCTGTCAACGTATGATCTATAACACAGCAAGCATGCCGTCAGTCAGACGGAAGAAGTTAATTAAATGAACCATTAAAATGTTGACATTGTAACAACTCTGAAAAACACTTTTCAAACTATTAATTAAATCTAAATTCTCTATATTTGTACAACCTCAATAACCTAGTGTGTCCATCAATTGATAAATATTTCACCAGGGCATTAAAAAGAGGCAACTAATGATGATATAATGATGTTTGCAAAAAGGACGATACAATTATCATGGATCTCATATCATAAAATACACAACAGTATTTCTATATCGCGGCAACCCTAGTTTTTTCCTGACTTAGAAGAGGTACTTATATTTTAAAGCAAAAGTTGATTGCCCGTCAGCTGCGTATATGTGACAGGATTTATATAACCTTCTAGACATTGGGTACCATGCGGTTTGGGGGAATATCTTACTTTTTCGGAGTGTCTTATAATCTTGAGAATAATGATACCATGGAACACCTCGATATGACTACGAGTGATCGTATATATGTGTTTTTTGGCATGATAGGCTCTGATAAAGGCTTTCGGTAGATGTAGGCATATATTCTGTAAAAAAGAACGCACAGCTAGACATTGCTCATGGTACATAGCATCCCCTTCTCTATGAATGGTCAGGCTTACTTTTGATAATGATATTAATCGCTACACAACATTCACTGTGACCAAAAGCTATATATGCTTACATATTCGATGTCTGCATAAAATGGTGACGTTATTCACATATAGCCATAATTTTGATGGTTGATCTATAAATCGTCAGAACTAATTAAAGGCAAATGCAACGTATTTTGGGGGGGAATATAACCTCATATTGACTCATTGCAACTTGTTACGAATAGTGCATATAACTAAATTATTTTGTGGACCCAAATAGCATAAATTACCACATCATTCAAGATATATCGTGGAAACTTCTATTTACATATTATATGGATTTGAAGCCCTTATGAATGCCCTCAGAGTAATAGCCTTCTTGTCAAGGGTACTATGTTACTATCCAGCAGCCCACTGAACTGCAACATAAATTTCACCAGCAATGCCATTGATTGTGCTATATATGACTTTACATCCATTCCTCTACTGGTGGAAGTACAAAAGACTTGATTCATGTTTTCAAATAAGTGTTAGTTGAATGTGTGGGACCATTTTCACAGAATACATCACTTTCCTGATTTTGAAAATTTGTATTGTAGCCATACTTTCGTGGCAGCGCTCTACCTCAAATGTAGTGAAATATTAGGCACGTCGAGAGCTATTCACACGCAGAGAACCATTCAAACCCAATTAGCTTTTAACCACATTTAAAGTTTAGAGTTTAGCAGCAGCAGACATTAAAATTGCTGAATGTGGATGATTGCAAGTTTTAGACACCATTGCATAATTCTAAAACGAATGACTATGTATTGTCAGAATTTAACAAATGCTTTTTATAGGGGGGGATTAGAGTCTAACATTTTACATTACACTAATGCTACTTGTCGCAACAATACATAAAAAGTGTAAAATAATGTTAAGTGTTTTTTGTAATTTATATATTCAACTACCAGACAAGAACCAGCATTTGCTCTTTTTGTTTCCACACAATGGAAACATAAACTCCTGGCCTGTGGAGTTCGACAAGATTCCACCCTCAGTGATTTGCTTTACCCAGTCTCCTGTTCATAAGCAAAATCATCCCCAGCATCAACATTGACCACCACGTACATTATGCCCTCGAGGTAGCCGTGATGATGAGTGTCATCATCACGGCTACCTCGAGGGCAAAAGGGGCAATTTTCCCTAGACCTCACAGTTGAGGGCCCTACAATTGGCCTATTTGTGGTCACAAATGAATAAGGGATTGCACATGGAATTATGCCCCAGGCTTCCAGCCCTAGGCCTCTAGGAATCTCTGAGAGGCCTAGCCCACAATGGATTGGTTTGGGCTTTCTCGAGTTCAATATTCACAAAAAAAGTCTCCATCAGTGAAAGTTGCACAATTTATAAAGATGTGCCTTTCAAATTTAAACATCAGTCTGGCAAAGAGCTTCCTAAGCATTGCATTCAACAATGATCGCATGTTATCTTTATTTTTATGCATATCTCAACTCTGCAGGAATGCCTACTTCCACTTGTACCGCATCTCTGGCATCCCCCGCTTACCCCATTCTCTGCTAACATGACTCAACTACTGTAGTTCTTCTTTGCGACCTTTCAAAATCCCTTATCTCCAAACTCTTCATTATTGAAAAGGCTGTCACCACATTTCCCAGCTAGACCTGTAAATGAGACCTTTAGATTCCTTTCATGGCTACAATTACAATTCTGAATCAACTAACATCACACTTGTCACCTTTAATATCTCCAGATGACTCACCTCCACCTAGCAGTTCCCTCTCATCTTGACCTACTACCCTTTACACGTTCTAAGTTCAAGCGAACTGCCGTTCAACCTCAGCTTAAAAGAGGAGGCTGCTCATTCTCTGTTTGTTGTCACCATTGTCTGGAACTCCGTCTGTCTGGCATTCTACACCTGCAATAGCATGCTTCTGGTCTCTCACTTGTTTTCTTAGATCCCTGTTAGAATTTACATTTCTGCCTAGTTGTGATTGCACATCTTGACTTGTGTTTGAAACGTTGCAAATGTTACACTATTCCCGCTCAATGTTGAATACACTACCTATAATATGTAGTTTTTCCCATCGCAATGCATAACCGTATTTTTACTTGTTTATTAGCTATATTTGTGCAATGCTGTGTGTAAATTGTTTTTTGTTTGGTTAATTTGTTATTTTAAGATTTTATTTTTTATTTTTTATTCCATCCATCCATTTTCAGAAATCGCTTAATCCTGTACAGGGTCGCGGTGAGCCGGAGCTTAACCTGGCGAATAATTTTTGTCAATTTGAATATTTGTTTTGTCGCAGGAATCCCGTAAAAACCTTGCAAGCTCACTGGGTATTTTTCTGCCGTAATGATAAACACCTATCTTCTGCTCTGCCTATATAATTAACGCCTCACTTTCAGTGAATTCTTAATTCAGACCTCATCGTGCTGCTTTTTTCTTTTTCTCTTGACCCTGTAGCACTTTGTTTTCCCGCTTTATCACCTTTGGAAAAAAAATAGCATCTTAATACCTCCTTAAAACATAGTGGTCACATCGTATTGTCAATATCAATTCAAACTAACATTTTGATGTCAATGATAGGTTGAAAACAATTTGTCTTTTCAGATGCACATGTGAAGTGAATGGAGTTTCTTTTTATGAAAAGAGTCATTATTAAAGTACATACATATATACGCCAATGCTCTTTGAAATAAAGATTCTTATTTTCATCCCCGACAATAAAATAAATGCGTATGTTTTAGTCCCATATCCTAGGGGCTTTCCAAACCAATATTGTCAAGCAGCATTAATTTAAACAAGCAAACTCTGGACTGGTTTCAACCTTATGTTCACGAGAAAATTCAAGCTTGTTCAGTACTGCTGGATTGACAGATGTTACTCGCACATGGTACCATCTACAAAATGCGGTCCCAGTCAAAGCAAAAAAACAATGTATACAAGTGTAATATACATTGTGGCAAATTACAAGTAATTCAATAAATAACTCCATTTAGCTCTCCACGTAAACAAAATATGTTTCGGTCTTATCAATCTATTGTGTTTCAGATCCAATATCCTAAAACAAACTGGACCGCTTTAACAATTATTGGTCTCACCAATAGGCTTGGAATATATATATATCGCTGAGTTACTGTGCTCTTTGCGAGGGAAGCAGTGGCAAAGTGGTTAGCACACTGCACTGTGAACCCATTCACGTGATCATGATTCCAACCTTAGGAGAAACATGGCTAACAACTCCCATGACCGACACAACGTGGAGAGGCTTTCCTTCAAGCAACGGCTTCACAAATGGCTGTAATTTTTTATATTATTATATTTGTTTTTATTACATGCTCTTTAGCTCCACAAATGATGTACTGCAACTGGTAACTTAGAAACAAGATAAACTTTAATGGTTTTGGGAGCATTACTAAGTCCAATCTCAATACTTAACTAGTGTGACCAATTGTGTATAAATTGTGACGTTTGAAAGAAGGATTGTTATTAATGGACTAGAGGCCTCCTTGCCTCAAGGGCCTTTTGAATACCTTATTGGATTTTAGGATAGTGCATAAGCATTCTCTCCTGTGAAAATTGTAGAGCTATTAGAAAGTTAGTGCAATGCAGCCAAATAATATCCCACTTCATCAATGTTGCCAAATTTGACTCAAGTCAAACTTTGATACACGATTACAAGTAAATTAACTAGTAAGATAATGCATAACTCCATTTTGATTACAATTAAATAATACATATACTTACTTGAAGGGGGGGGGGATTAGTCTTAGTCTTTGTTATATAGTTGTCATGTCCAACTTGTCAAATAGCAAATTCTAGAGGATCCTTTAGGGAATATTTTGCTGCCTGAATCCTGTGCAAAAATGTAAATTACATTTGCATTTTACTTCATCACTTATGCTTAGGCATTTAAACTCAGGACGTGACATTAATATGCAATGATAGGCTTCATCATTCATAAAACATGAGCCCTGCTTAAGAAGCACTATTTACATTTATTTGGAAAACAATCCCAATATTGAAACCCAGTAAGGCAATTACCTCTGCATGTTGGTTAAGAGCCCAAGCAATTTAAACATTGTGACCAAAATCGAATCTGACTAAAGCTATCTTCTACCACTATAACAGGTTCCATGCCCAATAGACAGGATAGGAAACCAAATTGAATTCTATTCTGTGCATGCATTGTAAATGTGGTTCACATAAAATGGGTTTCGCTTAACATTACGTCATACTTTTTTTAATCTGTGCATTTTACACAGATTTGCTAATGGAATTTGATGGCCATTCTTTTCTACGGGTGTTATGAGTACTGTACAACGTATAGGGAGGTGTGTTGTATGTACATTTTATTTAAGATTGTCCAAACGATAACCATTATGATGCACAGACATGATCAAGAAGTAGCACATGATAGTTGGGAAAAGGTTCAATAACTTATTAAATGCTTTTATGAAGCTGTAATATGATCATAGCTCGAGACAGGAATTTGTAGATCACACTGATCAGATAATTTACTGTATAAGTGAAAGCACAAAGGGAAAAGCAAGACAAATAATGATTGAACATGTTAAAACACATTTACGATATTAGGCAACATATCATATTAGGTAACACATCTGAATACTTATTCCAAGGTTTGACGAGGGCTTGCCAAACTGATATTTATCTAAACGTATAATTTTGTGGCTTTGACTTACATTTTACATGTTAATACAATGCATTGCGTAAGTTATTGAGTGTCGTAAAAAAGTATATGCCAGTGAAAATATGCCGTTTAATTTAACTTCATTTTTTTGGCCTCGTATTCTAAGATTTAACAGTTACAATGTTATAAGATGTGAGTTTATAAAATGAAAATAATCATTGCGTAATAATGCACATGACATGAAATGGTCGGGATGTTAATACTTATTATCCACCTGTGTATACGAATGCTTTTCAAATGTATGTATGCACGATGCTCTTTTACCCATATACTTCCCATATTTTCCCTCTAAGTTCAATTTACAATTTAATGATACAATAATTTTTTTTTTTACAGTTTTTCTGAGTTTACCACAGGGAAAACCAGCTAAATGGGAGGGATAAAATTGTAACTGCAAAAAAGTCTCTAGTGGGCTGTCATGTCTAAATAATACCTAGATAGAATCATTCAAAAGTCCTTGTAAAAACTCAAAATGGGGAATTTGGGACCGAAGACTAGAATTGGAAGAGAGTAATAACTTTTGCTAGCCCCCACTCAACTATTAGTAGAGTGTTATGTGGTGAGAATGATATACCATAAACAATTTTGCTCACAAATCTTCAAGCCGAAGGTCTACAGTGGAATAAAGGCTTCCAGTAAAACAAATTCGTCAAGTGCCCACAACCACAACATGAGCAAAACTGCTGAGTCAAATGTGGCGCTTTTCAAGGGAAAAATAAACTAAACGCGTTGATGCATGTGAAGGTTGGAGTATAAAATTGTGTGCCCAGTACGTACACAATTGAGTTACGTTTAGCACATCATTACTGTTTGTCTCTGTAAGAATTCCGTTGCAATTGCTGAAGACAATATTTCACTATTCTAAACAGGAATGAAAGCCTTCGTGCAAGGCCACATATAATTACATTGAGGAATGCTTAGGTGTTAAGAATAGCATTCTTCTATCTGACAGTTTAGATGTAAAGTATGTCTTGATTTAAGCAGCGTATGTATCTGACCTCAACGTATACATTTAATCAAGATTATAACATTGTCAGTTGCAATGCTTGTTTCTAAAGGGACAATTACAATGGATGGTATTGTGTTTGAAAATGCATTGTTAAATTAATTGACCTTGGCATCATTACAAATGTAGTAACAGCTGTCACGGATATCCTAAAAGATTCGATATATCTTTCTCGTTGAAACATCAATATAAATCTATATTCAGAAAAAAACTGGCCAATTGCAATGTTTAATACGTGGTTACAAATTCCTGTAGGCTTCTGTGCTGTACGCTCACTTCTATGAGAGGAACTGCTGTGTTATAACACCTATTTCTCCGTTGCCTATTGAAGGGTCCCTTAGCGTATCAGGTTTGACATCAGTGGCCCCATTTGTGGATATTATTCTACAGCAAAGAGCGGTACTAATAATTTATTCTTTTCAAGCAACTCCAAGACTTATTGAGTGATATTGAATTGTAAAATGGGGAAATTCCTTGCTAGTCCCCTACAGAATGTTTGTACAAAAAATGTTAGCAGAGGCTTATTTATGGTGCTGGGAATAACCTCTCAACCTCCTAGTCAATGCAATTCAATGTACAGTATGTCTAGAAAAACACATAGATTGCCTTTGGAAAAAACTATACCTTTAGGACACTGCTACGTTTTATATTGCAGCCTGCTCTCACGTATTAATTTACTTATCGGAAAAAATATACATTTTGAAAATAATTAATTATCAATTTGTATTTGGCGAGTCTGCATTGGCAGTGGTGCACGAGCGGAACTGAACAGGAAACTCAACACATTCTTCAATAACATCGCGCTTCGAAGAATCGCAAAGAAGAAGAATAACACATTGGGGCAACGGCCTTCCCGCACAGCACATAAAGCGGGCAGGTGGATTATCACACAGCTGTTCGCATTGAAAAGTAATAATACGATAAAATGAACGTAACATTGAATCAAGGTGCCTGATGAAGCTGCTTGCAATTATCAGTAGAAAGGCATACCCCATTGTAAATCTTGTGGTTTTGCTCTCCAACACACTAGTGTGTTGAGATAGCAAAGAATTGTGATTAAACCTTACTGATTGGCTATGTTGGGTGGAGGTGGGTTTACAACACTTACTTTTTACGTGACCCAAACCAAAAATGTCTCATTTTGGAAAAAAGAACCCCATTTTTTAATTGCAATGTCAGCAAATGAAAACACAAATGACATGTACAATAATTCAACACACGTATTTTGCCTAGTGTCGACTGAACCTACCATTGCCTTTCACATTCAAAAATATAGGTGTTCTTCAAGGGATTCTCTATTTAAATGTTTTGGTTTCTATTTGTCTCTAAGAGGTTTGAGGCAAAAAGAGTGAGGGCGCTGTTTACTATATCCATTTTCAACGCTCCTAGCTCAATAACTTAATATTCCAATTTGAAATTCCCATTGGTACTTGATGGCACTTTGCAATTTTGATTTAATGTGAATAATTAAATTGGTCTACTCTACCGCACTCATCGTGACATCGTGTGTACATGGTAATTTTCATTTACCCCACGCATAAAAAACATAATTACACTCTCTTCGGATACTATGTATTGTGAGAAAACAATGTATTGTGTGGCATTTATTGGCAAGCATGAATGGAATCATACATTACATTGGTTTATTTATAAAACATATACACTGTATATAAAATATAGTGTTTGATTCACATTTAACTTCATTTTTTTCAATGTTACAATAATTCCTTTTTGTATTTTTAAGATTTTTTATATAAAGATATATGCCTGATCTAGTTTTACAAGACTCAAGCTCCCTAGATTTAAAGAGAGATAAAGAACTCCCGCATCATAAGTCCTTATGGACCAGACAGTAGAGTGCTATGAGGACACACGTGTTTTACGACACAGCTCACTAGGGGTGGGTGGCTCAGCGGTAGTCGCACGCTTGGCTGCCTTTATTCATTTCCTCCTGCTTGGAGCAGTAGGTTTTTTTTTCAGGTTCAGTCAACTTAGGGGGTGTGTTCACAGAATGCAATGGCTGCAATCAAACTAGGGTTACTTGAATAGAAATGTGGTGTTTCAAGACATATGCAACTATCCCTGAAAAATAAACCATCCTGATAAAAAAAAAATGTGCATGAGTTCTAGGTCTATGATATGGCCTCATCTGTGGATCCTTGTTTACATGTAACCGAGTGCTCGGTTAGAGACAGCTTTGTGAGATGGCATTCCTAAGAGAACCACACTCATATATGAGATGTATGAGATATAGTCCTAGAGAATAATCCTAGCCTCTGCATTGGCCTGAAGAATTTAACAATGTGTAGAGGTAAATTTACGGATTTTCATACCCGTGAAATGTCTTGCTTTAGAACTGTTGCAACTGTTAACATAATGGTATGCTAAAGCATACACTGCTGTTTCACAAGTTCTAATATGCTAGCACATGATATAATGTCATATAGTGATATGGGGGTCAAGGTAGAAGCGTTCACGTCGCGATCCCTGTCAAGTAATACTTGGTGTTGCCTGCGAATTCTACCAAACACTTCGAGGCCGAGCTGAAAGACAACGATGTCCAGAAGCTGACCATCGTGCTTCGAAGAATCGCAAAGAAGAAGATATAGTGATATATATTTATATCTCTTTTACAGAAGACAACTGGAAAACAGATTAAATTAAATTATGTATACCTTGGGCAGTTATTGAGGGCAGACCAGAATATAAATTATGAAATGACGAGGCGGACTAGAACAGGTTGGAAAACTAAACTTAATAACATGTATTAATAATGAAAATCAACATACGAATGTGACTAAAGAAAATGGTTTATAACCAATGTGTATTCCCTGCCACCACATGCAAAACATAAATATGTATGAAGGGAATGGAACAAAAGGTGAAAAGTACAAAAAAGACATGGTAAGGTGCCTGCTTGAAAATTACATTTAGAGAGAGATGTGGGTATACCTACAAGTTAATTACATCATAGCAGATTAGGACGTTTAAGGGCACTTGGGCAGCACTTGTCACTAAAAGGGATGATAGCCAGTGGTTCACACTAATGATCGAGTGGCAGCCAAAGGAGGGAACATACCTGAAAGGAATATACAAAGCTGTAGAGGTGGACCAATGTGCATGTCGATGGATTGTTGCATCACGAGACTATAAAAAAAATGGCACTGTCTTAAAGAGGCACTGAACCAGCAGTGGATAGATCATGACTGCTGATATCAATGCACAATTACATATTGAAGACGGAGCAGAATAATAAGCTGAAAATTTAGTCAATAAAAATTGTTTTACAATAAAATGAGTGTCATGTCTAGCTGATGAATATGTGGTCACCTACTGCCATCAAATCTGCCTGGTCCTTGTGTAATCTTCATGATAAAGTACTTGCAGTCGTACAAAGCTTAAAACAAACATTTAAAATCATGTTTCCATAGATTGAATGTCAGAGAAATTGAACAAACTGCTCGAACATTGTAGAATTTTATTTATATCACACGTTGCAGTGGCATGCTTGTCTCGCCAGCAACCGCTACCTTTAACAAGCAACGCTCCAGAATATAAAGGAGAACTAATCAATTAAATAAAGTTGTGGTCTGCAAACATAGCTGACAATCATGATCAACAGAGCAGCTAAAGTTCTTAAAAACAAATTTCAGGATTGTCACTCTGCAGCATGTCCCCAGGGTTGTTGGAATTTGACGTATTAAAATATATTTTTAGTATTATTTTTTTCCAAACTTTAGAAATCGGCTATTATTCTCAGCAATGTAATGCTACAAGTAAAAACAAAATGTTGACTAAAGGACAGTACATTAGACCTGTCTTGATGTGCATCTTCCTGCCTTACCTGCGGTATTTTATGGTCATACAATGCACACAAATAGCGTAGTGTTTGATGAGATATAACACGTATCTTGACAAACACATTCTGTTCAACTCGTAATTGATCTGCTAATTGTGTGCTTAATTACCATTTCCATGAAACAAAAAAACACGTTTCGGGGTTCACCAATAAAACATTTTGTAATAAACATAAAATTAAAGTTTAAATCCAAAATACATTAACAACATCTCCTCAATCATTATTTCTTGCTGAAAATTAGATCGTCAAGGAAACACATGTTTTGTACTGCATGAGTTCATTTTAAAACCTTACAATTTGTTTATGCATGTCGTCTGCACAGGAAGCAGCCTTGTCACTGTGGGTGGAATACAGCGATGGAACTATGGCGCCTCTCAACATCTACCATCCCAACGACTACACCCTCGCTGTCAACTCGCTGGATGTGCAAGTGGCATCAGTTGACCAGGATCAGCAGTCTCCGTGGCCTGTGGTCATCGCAGAAGGTGAGGGAAATGGGCGGCTTCTCAAGGTCAAGCTAAACATCCGAAGCGTTTGCCAGAAAAACAAGAGGAAAATGACGCTTATGTTGTCTCAGGCGTTTGTGCGAGTGAGGTTCGGAGGAAACATCCAGGATATAGAAGAGAGCCCTGGAGATTTGAATGAAAACGACAGTGCTTTAGACATGCCATCCAGTGAGCTTGATGAGGATTACGAGATGGAAACTGACACTGATGAAATGACAACCATAGTGTATGCCGACAGAAGTCACAGAGGTCTGCAACGAATCACAACTGAAGACCTCGACACAGAGCAAAATGGAGCAAACAAAGAGTTGGAGGATGTAACTCCTGCAATGAACAAAAACGGGGCCGGACCAAAGCTTATCCCTACAGTCGGCCCCAATTCAGGAGATGAAAGCAACAACCATAACGAGCATGAGATATCTCCTAATACCATGCACAAAGGTATGTCAGATTTGCAAATCGGGATGTACACCTTGTTGGGAGTCTTTTGCCTGGCTGTTGTGCTCTTCTTAATCAACTGCGCCAAAATTTTCTGCAAGCGCAAGTGTCAAGAGAGACAACCGAGCCAAGAGGAAGAGGTTAATACATCTCAAGAATGGGTTTCATTGGGGACTTGCAAGAGGACAACCAAGAAGGAAACGCTGTTCTCGCTCGGCTACCGGCAAGCAAGTGTGGTGGACAGTGGGCAAGGGTACAACCAGATTGAGGGTAGCAGCTCTCACACCAGCGACGTTAGCTACCAAAGCAGAGCGTACAGAACGTGCAAACACAAGGACGACCAGATGATTCCGTACCACGGCGATGCCCCGTTAAACTCTCCCACGACTGAAAGAAAGAGGGTGACTTTTTCAACGTTCACTGTTGCAGAACCCGACGACAATAGCATCACCTACAATTTTCCTCTGTAAATAAATTTTTGTATTTATGGTATTTTGGATGACTTGCATTCGAGAAGATTATGTATTTTAACAAAAAAATGATTATAAATATTGGCTGCTCGATAGGGGAAAGAGCTTTTTGTAAAAAATAAAAACATTTCACATTGGTATGAGTAAGGATTTAGAATTATTGCTTTGGAAATGTTGATTTTGAGGCATGCTGCCATACCGTCAACCAAAAGAAATTAAGCTGGTGTATTCATGAGTACTGCTACGTGTGGAAGCCCACACTGCAATGTAGAAACGACTTGCAGACTTGAACGTATCAACCGCTGTACGTATTTCTTCGTGTTGTTTTATTGCATCCAGTCTTTAAAAGCTAGAGGCATTTCACCAGCACAGTAGAAGGAATTGCTTGTAATATTGCTGCAGAGACCCTTCTGTCACCGCAATGGTGAGTAAAGTTAGTTGTGGTCACATCATCACAATATTGCAGTTGTTGCAGATGACACTATGAGGAACTGTTACAAGTGTTGATGCTTTGATCATTTACATCGTTGCTATTTATGTAGTCACTGCTGCTGTAAGAATTTGAAACGCATATATATTTTATACATTTAATTGTAATTGATTCAAATGTTTCATTTGTTTACACATACTGTAGCACTCTTGTGGTGGTCAAGCGATGAACGGAATGTATTTGGTTCAGTTACAGCATCCAGATTACTTTATACTGTATAAATGTAAATAGTGTTTGCTCAATTGCTCCTTAAGAGTTTGTTTTGCAAGTGTTGAATAATAAAGCACAATAATGATCTGTCTGTTTCTCAACGGCCGTGTAATACATTATCAAGTCTGTTTTTATCGATCATATAAAATAAAATGTAATGGGCCATTTATCTTTAGTACAAAAATAACCAAATAAACGTGTGGCCCACTGATGATTTTTTTTTTATTTCATCAACATTTTTAGCCATTTTTCATACGCCACACACTTTAAAGGAATAATAGTGCATTTTATCAAAATTAAGGTTTCCTTTTAATTGACGATGTAACCTTAGCATCCTGTGAAACCCAATTATTTCTGTTTGCTCGTAGATAATTTCATACATGGATAGCTGCCCCATTCCAGAAGTATTACATTAAATTGCTTATTATCCTGGAAACTACCAACACGAGGTTACTGGCTTTGCATGCACAAGGGCCAGAAAGAAATGCCAACAATGAATGTCTATTAGTCACTGGCAAATGCTATTAATGAAGATTACAAAAAGTTAGCATTAACAGAAACAAAAAACTATTGCTTTTGACAATACCTGACGTAATATATATTTTTGCTGTCCAGTAGTTGTGTGAGAATAAAGAAAGAATAGCAAAAATATCAGCAATGTGAGCTACGATCACCTAACGGTATCCTACAGGCTTGAAGGGAGAAAAAATGCCATATACATGAAGTGTTAGTTACGGGTTAATCTTGTGTTGCATATTTTACGGGTCGCTGGTAAACTAGGGTAGGCCTGTGACTAACATCTGCAGCCAGAATGAGAGGTATGGTAGATGTGGTGTACCGGGTGCAAAAATATTGTCTAGGTATATGAATAGAGCAGACCTGGTCCAAATTAAGCCCTGGTGTTATTGCATTGTGAGAATTATCTGTAAAATAACTCAATTGTATTTCAATAGTCACCAAACATTGACAATTTAAATGGGGAAATTTGCTCATTCATTTATGACTGGGTGGCAGCTAGAAATGCAGTGCAGTAGTGCAGCCAATTATCTATTGCTCATCCATAAACAATCCTTTGTACATTTCCAACAAGCATTTTTTCACGTATAAAGAGCCAAAATTAAACGTTTTTAACAATGTATAAGGATCAAAATCCTTTATTACTATACTGAATTTGTGTTTTTATTGCATAGTTTTAAAACTATTCCATTTACGATACAACCAAACGAAAGTGTGGATTTTGATTCACAAAAGCGTTAAATCCATTTTATATGCGTGTGTGTACATAGGAGTATATATTCAATCAACGTATGATAATTGAATGTTACGTTGTTAACCTATTGTCCTTTCTCTGAATTACGTTGCTTTACAGATCTCATTTTCACATGATAAAGGATGCTCTAAATGCAACTTGCAATTAAAGTTCACATTTACATTGCATTGCTGTCTTGTGACTCGGCTTCAATGGTTCATTAACATTAGGAATAAAAATAACACTTTGCAGCACAATAATGACAGTAACCGTGCACCATTTGTACATTATGCAACAATGAAATCAGTCACAGGGGCCAGAATGATTGCAAGCGCTAGATGGTAAATGTGACGAAGGGAAACTTTTATGCTTAACATTGTGGACTTCTGAAATCATTGAACTGTTTTACGTTGCACACACACCATGTGCAAGTTTGGATTAAGTGCACCTATCTTTTCAAGGTAGAGAACACGCAATTCCCTACATGTCCTCCGTGCAGTATTCAAAGTCTAAGAATTGTGCTTCTTACTTAGACATTTCCATGTCATAAACCATTAGCTCGAGCACACAACTGGGGCATGTCGAGGGAAAATAATTCAGGCTCCTATGAGCTAAAACAAAAGCTTGATTTCTTGGGTGCTTACTGAGGTCTGGTTTCTTGGAATTAAAAAAGTGCAACTGAACAATGTTTTAATATACCGTGTTATGCATGGGTTTGTAGAGGTTCACAAATTAATGCACGGACGCATTACAGTATTCTCAACTTACCAACATAGTCAGGGCGAAAATGGGTAAGTGACTCAGTGTTGCTGGTTCAGCGCAGTGACAATCTGCGGTGTGATGATGTTTTGTAGACCAGGGTTCATCACACAAGGTCGGTGTATGACATACTAAGATACAGGTACTTATTTACTTAACACAGGACAATGCATAATAAAGGATTTAGACACTTGGCAGAGAAAATTTAGGGTGGCATTAGGTCAGTCTAACTTCACACTCTCATTGTGCTCCTTTAGAAACAAAAAATGGGAGGAATTTGTTTTTTGGCAATAAAAAAACTAAAAATGCGTCGCTTTTTTTCTTAGAAATAGGCTTATGAGCACTAACAAAGTAAACAACACTAGTTTTGATGTGAACACAAAACAGGAAAAAATAAATGCAGAAGAAATAAACTATTGTGGAAAAAAACACAATGACTTTATTCGTGATTATTGGCATTATGTTCTATGGAGATATTTAAAATAGAGCTGTACTTGCTATTGTACTGAAGGAGGGAAATCAGCCCATCGTTTGTGTCACCGTTCAAGCCTCATCACACCCCGTTAAGCAATATCCACCACCCTTAAGCAATGTCCACCATAATGGCAAAAAAATAACTATCTTCTTCATGCTAACAATATTTTGCAATGTTGTGATGCTATAAAACTATCGCCAGGACTCCTATCATCACAACCGTTTCAAACTGCATATCTCCCCAGTGTTTTCACACCTCTCTACATGACATCTTCACATCAGCCCTCTTTCCACATCTGCTCTCCCAAGCTCTGTCAAACCAGTCTGCACCACACTTTCACAGAAGCCACCTCTCCACATGCTCTTTGTCAAGCAGTACGAGTACACCACGAGTGTGGTGGGGTACAGTGAGGTACTACCACCTACTCCAAGACATCTAACCAGGATGGAAGAAAAGTCAAAAGTACCTTTTAGACGGGCCCTCTAGGCTCTTCTGCCAGCAGTGGCGTGAGTGAGCGATTACATTGCTGCAACTTTACCTCTTTAAAAATTCCCATATTAGACACCACTGTGGTCTTCTTCTTTGCGATTCTTCGAAGCGCGATGTTAAATTACAGTTTCCCATTTTCTTACACAGCCCCTTGCATTTTCATTGAACTCCGCACCACTGTGGTGAGCAGGAGATACCCATCTGGCACACATTCCAAAATACAGGTTAATTGGCGTACTGACTAAATTTCCCCAGGCGCCCTGCGATGGACTGGCGTCCCATCCTTGGTGTTCCCCTGCCTTGCGCCCTGTGTCTGCCGGGATAGGCTCTGGCTCACCGCGACCCTGTATAGGATTAAGCGGTTTCTGAAAATGAATGAATGAATGAATAATTTAACAAGCTAATGACTGTGGTAGTGGCGGTGGGGGGTGTGAGCAAGTGCTTGCCATGGTTTTCCACCAAATATTTACGGCAGCTGTTGACAGGATTCTGAAGGCACAGTGGAGACATTACAAGACCACAAGGCACAGTGTGTGGAAAATAACATTAAAATTGCATGTTTCTGTTTTTTACAGGCAGGTGTGGGAATTCTCAATCTCAGAGTACATCTGCTTTATCTGTGGCTTCCCAACCAACGGAGCTATTTATATAAAATATGTTGCATGATAATTTATAACACAGCATTAAAGCCAACCATTCGACATATCAACAATTAGCATAGTCTTAAAAGTAACTAAAGATGTATGCTGGCCAAGTGGTATGTATGGGGATGTAATTAGAAGGTAAAGATTATATTCTGTTAGCAAGAGACAAAAAGTGCTAATGCACTGTCACCTAATACTGCACACACACAAAAACTCTGCATTCAAAATAGTCACACAAATCTGCATGTTTTTATAGTGTTTGTACCGCAGCAAAATGTCCCAACAGCTGCAAAGCTCTAGCTTTATATTTGAGGTACAAGAGATTCAAAGAACAGACCCCCATGGGAAGCTGAGCGGTGTCTGATTTCAGGGACGTGACACGCTGAGGAGTACGGGTCTTCTGTCAGTACTGGATTTGTATATATGCCATGCGGCTTGGCTTTTGTACAAACATTGATCTCACATTTGGTAAAGAAATTATTGACAAAAAACAATCCCGAGATGAACGTACATAAATGGCATGGTGATGCGTTACGAGACAGCGATTTTGTAATCCACTCAAAAATTCTTAAAGCTGTCTGTTGGATCGCTGAAGATAATCACACTCCAGAGGCTACAATTAGTATGGAAAATCGTTATCCCGGCCACAGGTACATTACAGTACTTTTGAATCACTAAGACATATGATAATTAATGCATTCAATCATGAGTGACAGAGGGAAATTATAATCACACTTCAGACAGACTAGTCACAAACCGTCTACTCATTTCTTCACTCCCCTCATGATTCGATGCAAGATCAGGACTGAGTTGGAATTGAGATAGCAATTCCTATTGTTTTATCACTGTCATTGCATTGGAGCACCTCTAGTGGCTAATTACATAAAATATCAACTACTTACATAAAATATCTGCCAATCACAAACAATAGATTCTTACACACAATATGTTATGCATTTATCCTGAGCATAATGGTCATTCATTCAACGCATCAATGCATTGTTTATAAATGAATAAAAAATAGTTAACATGTATAACACGCACATTAAATTTCGAAGGTATTCATTTGGAGGGAAAACTACTCAGAGAAGCGAGGTAACCTGCAGACGGTGGGGAAGTCAAACCAAGTGGTGAGCTGGTAACAACCCACCAGACACTGTATCATATATATTATTACACATCTACCATGTTACTCAGTGGCTTGTGGAATTGCCAATTACCAATATAAGATAAATCTAAATTTGTAAAATATATATATTGTTTGAGAAACTATAGGACAACAACCAGATGGGTAATTTCCTGAACTAAAAAATGAATAAGAAACAGCATTAAGTCACTTTGTTTTGAATAAAATTTAAGGAGACTGGCCAATGTCCATATAGTATAATATTCCTTAGCCAATGTCAAACTAAATTGGCCAATGCCTGGAATTAAGAGGAGCCTAAAATGTTATATTCAATTATAGAAAACGTATATTTTGCCCGATAGAATATTATAGTATGCAAGGATACTCAGAGGACACATACGATGTAAAATAAACCCAGCCAAAACTGTAAAGGCTAAATATTTAAATTTGAATGCACTGTGGTATCATCCCTACGACACCCATGAGAAAACGTGACTTTGAAATGCTGATTTTTTGGGGGGCACAGTATTATTTTTAAAGGAAAATATTGCAAATGCCCCAAATTCAACCTGCAAACCTCCAGGCTGTATCTACTCTTGTGTGCACGTTTCCAGTTCATCTCAATATAGATTAAATAGAGGTGGACTTGTGTAAGTTTTTAATTGAACCTGTAATTGTTCATTAAAACAAGCAATTAATATAAGTCCAAAACATGAAAAGCACACTGCAATAAATGACCGTGAAAAAAAAATGCCCAGCCCCTCTTACTTGCTTTGCATTGGTAATTGGGAACCTTTCTTTTTTACAGCTTTATTAACTGGTGCATTTTAAGCTTTTACAATTTCTGCATTAGATAATGTTCAAACAAGTGTAGTTTTCTGAATTTGTGTATAACCATTTTCTAGAATAAAAGAAGCTGAATGTATTTTACAGTAGAATCTGGGCATAAGCACACTGTATATAAATAACACATGCTTATATCCTTCGGCTGGCCTGGGAACGCCTAGGAATCCCCCAGGAAGAGCTGGAATCTGTTGCTGAGAAAAGGGATGTCTGTTCCACTCTCCTTGGACTGCTACCACCGCGACCCTAACCAGGACAATGTAGATTGCAAACATTCCTGTCAAAAATGTATAAATCCCTCAGAATACAACAATTAAATGCATTATTTGTTTTATCATTTAGACCCGCTTATAAACCCACTGTTAGCTGAAGACCTCCTCATGCTATGTCAAGTCATGAAGTTTGTTTGACCATACTTCACCATACTGGTCAGTGCGGGTTAACCAGACCTGACAAAGACGTTGCACACTACCTTTGTTCACTGTGGCTGAAAATGTAACTAAGGTCATTAGGTATGTAGCCCAGTGTGAGAACCACTGTGCCATCACTTTCCCCTACGATAAACAAACATATTTAAGTTTAAAATCTACTGATGGGTAACCTACATAACAGTTTTATTTTGATGCGTCATAAATAATACAATACCAAGTTATCAATGTTCATTCAGAATCCAGATTTAAAGAAATAAGAAGTAGCACCGCTGTTATGTAATGTCTGCTTTTAATGCTCTAATAGTCATGCACAGCATTTCCATCTACATATAAAAACAAATCAACCCAATATTTTTAAAAATAACTACATTTCGTCACTGTTACATAATTGAGTGGAAAACATGCTGTGTGGTGAATGCTCAACTGTTACTTTAATAACTATAGTAGTCTCCAGAAATATTGCCTCCAATAAATTTAGATAATCTGGCAATGTTCTAGAGGTTTGTTTGTGTCGCGAGGGCTACGTCATCTGCACACGAGAACACGTGAGATGATGTACATGGCAGGTCACTTATATATGTGAGCAACAGTGCTAGTACCGAACTTTGAGGAGATCATTTGTCATAATCCTTTTGCGGGCTGTGTATACAAGCGAGGTGTACCCTAAAAGTATGGTTGCTGAGTATTCGTCGATTAGGTTTACAGTAGAACGACACCTGATGAATGGCCAACTTCAGCAGCAGGTCATGACACCAAGCAGTGTCAGAGGTCAACCACTGGCTGTGTCAGTTTTCTGTTGACACTGGAAACCAGATTCTATGAGGGCTGTGAAAGCAACAATCTCTTCACAACAGCTATGGCCAGTTCGAAGTCCGGCTTGTTTGAGAGGCAGTTGGGGGTCATTAATGGGGGAGAAGTCTGGCAAGCGTGACAGGTTCCGTCAGCTTGGAGGTGGAGTACAAGAGGGATCGTGGCCTATAGATGGAGGGCAAGTCTTGCATCTTTCTGGGTTTTAGATTGGCAATGACTTTGGCTGGCTTCCATCACAAATGTAGAATAAGTAAAAAGTAGTAAAAAAAAAAATTGGAATCAATTGATGTAATATTCTGCTGAACAAAGTGTTTCTTTTCAAAAAAGAAAGTGTATGTAAATTTTTACTTTGAATGCACAACTTTTTAAATAATTTAACATCAACCTAATTACACAATTGAAAACTTTTATATAAACAAGGCCCTGAGTTCACACTGAGCCTCATCCTTATTAAGATTCTGCTCCCTCTCTGTTCTCTTGCAAACAGCCTTTCAATTCACTCACCCTTAAACGCGCATCGGAGGCTATGAAAACTATTAATTAGTGACAGTATAGAAATAATAATTGCTTTTACAAATAATATTACATATCCCAACCCTGATCCTCTCATTACACAATTCATATTTGAGACTCCATATAATGTCACCAATTTTCTTTAGGTGACATTATACATAACACAAGTGGTCACACTTCTTGACCTTATGAGCTGCCTAGCAGAATCCTTTGCTGTGGAGTTCTGAATTTAGAAATATGCGGGAGCACCCCGGGAGTACTCATGTCTGGCTCTGCTGGCAGGAGCAAGTCCAACGGGACCACTGCTGCTTCTGTCTATTCTTCCTATTGGAATTCTAGTTACATTGAGCCGCATTTAAACTGCCTGGGAGCCACATGCAGCATGCTAGCTAGCCACCGCTTGGCCACCACTCAACAGGGTTAAGCCTGGATAGTGCTTGAAACGTGTGATCTTTACGAACACAACAAACGCTGTTGCTTGCTGCGAGACTGCGCAGTCAACAGAGGACAGTACATAGAAATAAATTGTTGCACTGTACTGTGCACCAACATCTATGCTCCTCGCCATCAGCAACTCGTGCCAATCAACCGTGGTGAAGTACAGTCAAACAACTCCTATGACACATGTGGTTCGTGGAGACTCTCATCCAGCAGTAGATTGACAAACAATATTGTATATGTTGGAACAATATTGTACACATGGGTATACCCGAAACCTACATCATACTATGCTGGCAATTATGTATATGTTTGTATTCTGACAGACTATAGTAAACAAGCACACCACTCAGAACTGTATATCATGCTTGTCAATTCATCTTCGTGTCATAATTAGTGTTGACCAGCAGAGCATGTTATATACTACATGCAGCTCACGATTTCTTTATGTATTGACATCATAACAGAAAAAGATGGTGGTAGGTCACAAACATGGAAGACACGCATTGAATGATGTATTTATGTAACATAAAACACAAAGTAACATTTTTAACATGGCATGTTGGGAAACATTTTAAGGATAAAACAAAGTTGAACTTAAGCTTTACACTGGCGTTATTTTTAAAGTCAATATGGAGGTTTTATATCCACAATTATCTATAACCTGAAACTTTTGACTGCAAGACAAGCGTTCACATTAGACCTGAATATGGCACTGCTCAAGTAAACAAATTATTTATTTTTCAACTTGGCAAGCACAGTTTGTTTATAATCCATTTAGAACACAACACATATATAAAAAGGAGGGTGGAAATAAACATACATTCTCCGTGCCTGGACGTTTATATTAAGAATTGCTTAAAATAATTTTGATAAAGGAAAATGCAACACTGTATGACTGAATAAACACTGAAAACGCAGTCATAAAGTGAATAGTAATTTGTTTGCAACAAATCATAGATTTCCCATGTATAAATGTAAGATTGTCCAATTTGTTGTCTGAAATGAAAATCCATAGGCTTATTTTTTATTACGAGTATGGAAAACCTCATCTTGAGTCATAATAAAGCCTATTGTAAGCACAATCTGCGATCAACATTTTAATCTCAGGCTATGTGCAAATAACAATAGAGAATATGAAACACGCACATATATGTAAATTATTAAATGTGTTTATTGCTTCCACAAACATCAGTAGGATTGCAATTCCCATATACAGAGAAGTACATTTGTTTACTATCACCTGCATTGATAAGGAAAATAGATCAAAATAATCATCACTACTCAAAAATATACATTGGCATGGACAAGCAGTTTGGCAGAATATGCAATTTGCAAAGTTAATTTAGTTACGACGTATTCCGTTGTAAATGTTGTGGGTTTGCTCTCCAACACACCGGTATGCTGAAGTAGTAAAGAATTGGCACGTTCTGTTCACGTAAAAAACCTTACTAGCTGGCTGTGTCTCGTGGAGGGGGGTTTAGCACACACCATTGTGTGTGTAGGTGCTGAGAAGCTGGTCCAAACTTTCTTTGCATTAGATTATTGCAAAGTCTTGCTCCCTGATTTGGCTAAGGTGCTGCTTAATAAGCTGCAGCATTTTCAGAATACAGCCGCTAGGGTATTCAATAAAATAGTTTTTTCAGAGCACATTATGCTTGCGTTGGCCTCTCTGCACTGGCTTCTCCAGTCGTTTCCCATAGGATTCAGTTTAAAATCATATTGCTAACTTACAGCCCTCTGATCCACCTTGCCGCAGCATCCCACAGAGACCTGCTGTATCCATAGGTCCTTTCAAGGTCTCAAGGTCTCAAAGATCTGGGGATGCAGGTCGAGCTTCCATCGTTCCTCGATTTCAAGTCCACTTTGGGCACCCGAGGTATTTTAATGGACTGCCCGGTCCCTGGTTGTGCGAGTCATGAGCTAAGTTGCTGTGTGTTTATCCTCTACAAGTATTCACCGCAGTGCAGTTTTCTTCATTATTTGTTTTCTTCCAATCGCCAATGTTAGCCTTGAGGAAGTTGAGGCTGCTGTTGTTTTTTTATGTTCTGCAGCCGCTAAGAGATGCGATAGCATTCAAGCGGCAAATGCATGCAAATGGTAATCTCCAAATTCGACATAATACGTAATTGTCCATATGCAACTATGGCGATGCAAGTCTATTTTTTTACAGAGTTGAAAGGAAACCTCAAAGGGCTTACACGTGATTAAAATGATCAGAATGCTAATTTTCCCATGGGTAATAAGCTGTCAGAATAATAAATGAAAGAACTATGTTTAAGATTAGTTGTTTTAAATGTCTTTATACATGTCCACAAATACAGTCATGCAAAGCATATTGAAGCTTTGTTTAGAAAAGACTGTGTTGTGATGGAATGTTGTTTTTGCACGACCTTCATTCGCAATATAAATGTCTAATTTGAGCATGTGAAAAGTCACGCACTCATTTCATCAATGAAAATGTGCTTTTCGAAATGCTAGTGCAATTGAAAAACAATTTCTTCCAATCGTGCAAATGCATTTGTTTAGACTGTGGTGTAACGTGAACAGAATGCTAATTCACATTTAACTATTAATATTATGTTCATCCATTTTTTTCCGTTTTCCCCGTTCATATAAGACATTTAGATCTGAAACTCTTGACGCTATCAGTGTATCACCTTGTGTTAGGGGACAACCCCAGAAGATGTCAGAGAATTACTTTTACAGTCAATTAACTTTTCATCAACATTATAGGCATATTGAATATATACACTCCAAATGGTGTTTATCTCATTTCAGTTAAACAAAATAAAACAAACGAATTGATATGATGCTTTTTTGTGTGTAATCATTGGGCACTGGTTGCTAGGCTTCTTCTTCTTTGCGATTCTTCGAAGCATGATGGTCAGCTTCTGGACATCGTTGTCTTTCAGCTCGGCCTCGAAGTGTTTGGTAGCATTCGCAGGCAATACCAAGTATTACCTGACAGGGATCGCGACGTGAACGCTTCTACCTTGACACCCGTTGAAATGATC
This sequence comes from Geotria australis, assembly GCA_036362915.1. Lineage (NCBI taxonomy): Eukaryota > Metazoa > Chordata > Hyperoartia > Petromyzontiformes > Geotriidae > Geotria > Geotria australis. Next base: position 3,003,061 of record JAZEWU010000010.1, read on the forward strand.
AAATCACTAATCTATACTTGAGAAAATTATTTAATCATAGGGCATTAGACCCCTGAGACTATCCTATCCCTTTCTTTTGTAACATTCTCTATGCAAGGAAAATCCACAACACACAGCTCATACTCAAATATTTAGAACATTTTGCCCTGAAAAGCCTCACTCAATTTCAACATTTGAACACTCCTGAACAGGAGTGTACTGTAGCAATTTTTGGTCAATTGCTTTTCAAGGATTGTTATGCATGGTGGATAAAATCAGAAAACCCGGAAAAAACAAATGGACAGGAGAGGAAAACACTCAAACATCCGTTCCAGATGGCTTCATGAATCTATTTATGTATGTAATCTACCAACCATTGCCACCACAGCACTAGATCTCAGTCTTGCCTTCAAGGCCTGTACCCACCAGGCCAAGGCGGAGGTGGAGGCTGGAAGCCAAAAAGGTAAACTCAGACGAATGCCAGGAGCCTTTTAGCTTGAGGTCAATGTTGAGGCCAATCAAAGCCTTTTAGCTTGAGGTCAATGTTGAGGCCAGTCAAGGCCGGCTCCTCTAGGCTGAGGCCAGTGTAAAGGCTGGTGCCAGGGCTTCAATCTGGGGTCACACTCATGAGGCCAAGGTCAAGCTTAAGGACAAGTGCTAAAAAATATCCACAAGCCGGCGTCGAGGCCGACGACTGGTCTCAAAAACCCGAGACTGCTGGAACTATGATCACCATACGTGCGTACCGCATTATACATTCCTTAGACTACTTAAAGATCAGCTGTAACCTGAATAAATAGGTTTTTGCAAAGATTCCTCTGAAGCTTTAGATCAATTGTTCTTAACCTTTGCTGCAGCCTGCACCCCCCCCCTTTGGTTGTCAAAATATGTTATCGTACCCCTTATTAATAAATAAATACATACATATATAATAGAATACATACATAATACAATAAATACAAACATCTGGCATGTCTCACACCCCAGCAAGGGCACCTCGTACCCCTAGGGGGTGCTTGCACCCCAGGTTAAGAACCACTGCTTTAGATGATGGTCACAGTTTATAACGACGCACACTTTTTAAAAGTATGCGCTCCTGTACAGCCCCAGACCCCAAACCTCAGCAATGGGACATGTCTTTATTGTGGTCTGGATAAATAGGCATATCTCGTGGCTTCTGCCAGATTGCGACCCTTAAATCATAGTTGTTGGTATAAATTGATAATGCAAGTAAACCAGGAGTGGATATATATTTGTAATGAACTCAGAAAGCCTTGTTTCTCTTTTCTACCACCTTGCGCTCGTTAACAGTTACATTCGGTACGTTTCAAACTAAGACACGAGATTTTGAGGTGTGAAAAAAACTACTGGAGTGTCACAATTTGGTTTCAATTTAGTTTAATATGTTGTGCAAGTTATTTTAGTACATAGAAATGTGTTAACCGTGTGTAGAAATGTTTATTTTTGTTAATTTATTAGGATGTGCAGTGTCAACAAGTGCAGTGAATTCGATTTGAAATTCACCAATTGCACTGCCTCACATTTATTATTTAAACTATAAGGATCATTATGAAATATCTTACCTCAGTTTATTTATACTTATACTGAACACTGTTAATTCCAAATGTACCATTCACTCGTTGAAAAGCGTATTTAGTACATAGCAAATGCAAGCATTGATTCTGATATTTAATTGGTTTTACTTACAGAATATTGGAAATGTAGATTTCGAATTTCTGCGTGAGATGCAGACAAAACTTTTTACGCATGACTAAGTGCCAAAATAGAAACTTAATGTGTCTCTCCAGAGCTTTTTTCTCACATTTTTAGACGTGCTTTTTTGTATCAAGGATTACAGTGCTTTATTTTTTTATATTTACTTTGAAATATTTCTATGAAATTAATAGTATCTGAATGTAAAAACTGTCATTATATAAAAACTTAACCACACTATAACAGAACTTAATGCTGATAAGCTTTCATTTTAGAGTTACAATATATATTTAAATGGGTCATATACAAAATCAATTGAAGAAATTACCACAACGGGTGTTCTAATTTATATCAACTATTATGGATGCGAGTTATATTTCTCAACGTTTTACCACATTGCATACGTTTACATAATAATAGCATTTATATAGCGCCTTTCACCCGAGCGTCACAAAGATATACTGTGTACAAGCATTGTTATGAATATTGAGGTGGTCAATATAGCTGAAATGGGAATCAGAATAACATCTTGATATATCAGTATTAGTGTTTTTTACATTTGCATATAAAATCTAACTATAATGACAGTTAACTAACGTAATTTCTATGAGCAAAGTTGATTAATGTTTAAAACACATTTTAAAGACCATTGTACTGCAAGGGTTTTGCAAAGTGAGTGATTATATGGAGGAAGAGGCATCAACATTAGTTACATCATCAGAACACTAGCCGATTTCATCATTCCATCTCCTGAATGAATGTCCTCAAGTAAGTGGAATACAAAAATTACAACTAGTATTTATTGTGAAATGTTATGAATTTAAATAGATAGATGGTTATTACTACAACAGAACATACCCAGTGAGCTTGCACGCTCTGGAAGCGGGATTCCTCCAATACAACAAACATGAATTAACCAACGTAAACAATAGAACAAATAGTATTGCTCTCTAAAAGTACAACCTCCAAAGGATGCCTGAAACATTACATATATATGACAAAGCTTAAACTATACGTGGCATGTATTCAGTACTGGGACGTCAGGGTATTTCTGGCCACGTAAACAATGTGTTTTTTTTGTTTTCTCGGATGGGTTGCAGAGCCAACGCCATAAAATATGCACCAATAATTCATGGGAATGTGCACAAGCGATACAAATTCCAATCTGGATTCCTGAAGTGAAAATTCACGACACAGTCAGGAGTTGCATCGTGATCATGGGGAACCAGACTCTTAATGATTCAAACCTTAAACTCAATTATATGGAGCAGTTACCCATGACTGAGCAGGTGGCCAGTTCACTGCAGGACTTGACATCACAACATTAATTTAGTACAAAGCCTCCGGCAAAGAACCACTTGGAAACCCAGTTGTTAAAGCACCTTAGTGACATCTGGCACTACATCTGAAAATGTAATGTAATGGAATCAATTAATATCGTACCCTGGGCCCTCAGAATAAAGGTGACTTACAGTGTTTTCATTGCTCAGTAATACTACACTGTATTTTTATTATGACAAATTCTTAGAAAATTGTCCTGACTGCCTATGGTTAATTTTCATAAATTTAAAATCCTATTGCGTAGAGCACATAACAAGTATGTCCACTCTTGTTTTTTATACGTATAAATTGTTTTACATGCGTCTTATATATGCTATTAAAATATACTAATTTTGCGCCAATGTATTATTTGCACTTAATAATAGGTGCAAATGATTTTAACATTTGCAAGAACTAAAATTGCGCACCACAACTATCAGTGGTGAGTCATATCTGAACCAGTCCCTTCCCCAACCTACAATGACCAGCATGGTGAAGTATGGTCAATGAACCCTCATGAACAACACAGTTTGAGCAGGCATTCAACCAGCAATGGCTAAAGAAAGGCCTATGCATTATTATTATCACTGTAATATGTTATAATAACAAAAAGTGAGAATCATTCAAATCTGTATGATGACAAGGCTCACCAGAGCAAAAATAATAATTTCAATCTGGATTTTAAGAAAAGATTTAACGGCATGAAAAGGTCTGCTAGGATGGCCAAAATCTTTAAACTCCAGTCTGAAAAACAACTTAAAACAATCAGTAAAAAAAAATATTGATACAATGCTGTGGCTTGTTTGAATGTTCCGACATGTAAGCTTCCAATAATTGTAATTGAAACACACATTTTAGATGCAAGTATTATTTTTACTATTCGCTGTCAATAACATAAACAATTTCACGTAAAATTAGGATATTAAAAAAACCCTATCTGGATGAAAAATAATAGATGGAGCTATTGGTATAATGCAACTTATAAACTTCGACAAATGTGTGAAAATGCTTCCATCCAATCCAAAATAAATGAGGAGATGTAACTGTAGAACTCAGCGTAAGCACCCTGTCTACCTTGGAGTAACCCTGGACCGCACTCTCTCCTTTAAGGAGCACGTCAAAAACACCAAATTGAAAGTCGGTTCCCGAAACAACATCCTACGAAAACTGGTCAACTCCAAATGGGGAGCCACAGCACACACATTAAGATCTACTGCTCTGGCCTTGTGCTATTCCTCTGCGGAGTGTGCATGTCCTGTCTGGTAGAGGTCAACCCATGCCAAGAAACTTGACCCGGCATTGAACAACACCTGCCGCCTGATCACTGGCTGCTTGAAACCCACACACACAAACAACCTGTACCTCCTCGCTGGCATTGCCCCTGCTGATATCAGACGGGAAGTGGCCAGTCGAGTCGAGATGACAAAGGCTACTAGCGATGAATGCCACCTCCTTCATGGACGTCAACCCCCGGCCCAACGACTGAAGTCAAGAAGAAGCTTCCTCAGCCATGTGCAGCCCCTAACAACAACTCCAGCTCTGGATGGAAAAGCTTGAGAGTGACCCTCCTGCAACTGGCATGGGAATCCCACCTGCTGAAGACTTCCCTCCTGGCTCAGATGCACCATGGATTCAGTGGAAGACACTCAACCGCCTGAGAACTAGAACGGGACGATCAAAAGATGCTTTGGTCAGATGGGGCTACAAGACCGGCCTAACCACCTGTGAATGTGGAGAAGCAGACCATACTATGGAACACTGCCTTGTCTGTGCTCTACTACCGAAGCTCTGCAGCTCAAAAGACCTTGAGGAGTTCAATGAAAATGCAAGGGGCTGTGTAAGAAAATGGGAAAATGTAATTTAACCATTGCGCTTCGAAGAATCGCAAAGAAGAAGAATAAGCAAATTAAAACCCATTTGAAATCAATGTTAATAGCAGGAAGAAGATTGCTGTTTTATGCCAATTTACATCCCGAGGCCAGCCAAACTAAGACGTAAATTATTATCTGGCTGACAAGTTAAACAGCCTCACATTATTTAAATCCATAGCAATAGGCTGTCCATGGAAGCAGATTGTCTGAGATTGTGAACTGTACTGATTCCAGTTGAAACAGAATCCCAGTTGTTACACTTGTAGCTTATTTGAGGTTATAATGCCTTGTAAATTAACATACTGTACATTTACACGTTGGTTCGTGTATTTATTTTGTGACAATAAACATTACATTAAATACAAATGTTTAATACGGTTAGCCAGCTGGTGCACAATGTTTTTCAGATCTGGACACGCTTTCAAACACAAGTTTCCATTGATTTATTTTGCATAAACTGTCAGTGGGCCCTTGCATAGCCTCAATAAACCATATGCTAACAGTATAAACACAACTTAATGTGATTTGTTGAGTATCACAAATATTTAAAGGCAGCTATAATAATAATAGAATGTTATTGAGCGCCTTTCACCTAAGGGTCACAAAGCGCTGCACAAGAGCCGCGGAGAGAACGCATGTCAACGACAGAAAAAACAATTAATAAAAACCAAAGCAACAAAAATTCTAGTTTTAAAAGCAGTGACTCATACTGAAAACGTTATTCATGAATGTAAAATATGTATTATTATTTCTAAATACCCTTTGTGAGACCAGATCCTTTGTTCCTAATGAAGCTGATTGCAACTATCAGCGAAACGTCGTACCTTCATTGTAAATGTTGTAGGTTTGCTCTCCAACATACCGGTGTGCTGCAGTAGTAACGAATTGGCACGTTTTTGTTCACGTGACAACCCTTTACTGATTGGCTGTCGGGTGGAGGCGGATTTGCGACACATTTTTTACGTGACCTAACTCATAACAAGAGCTAGACTATGTGTTAGCCGTGTTGGGAAATTGAACAAAAGTGACCAGGATTATAGCACAATGTGCTAATGCTGGCACGAATGCGCCTTCCCATGAAAACATTGTTAGAGGTCAAATTGATTATTAATTCTGCACACATTTCCAGTAAAAAAAAATTATCGCGTGACTTTGTATGGAAATGTAGAAGCTCTTCTGCTTCACTTCCTTGCCACAAGAGGACAGGGCCATGATATTCAACACATGTAGACAGAATCCCATGCGACATTTTCACGTACAAAGAGGAAACTATATGGCGCTGCGTGGGACTCCTGCAGGAAATGGTCACAAATGCGTGCATTTCAATGCTATATATCTAAAAATAATTCAACACGCTCGTGAACAACACTGCCCTAAAATAAAATATATATAAGTCGTTCTTAGGAGCCGTGGGGTCCATTGGAAACCGATTATCTTCAAGAGAGGAGGTTCCGCAGCTGTTGTCTTCGAGATGAAACAAATTAATTGTTGATGTTGCTGGATTTGTCGTGGTGAACAAGCACAATTAACGAAAAAAACTCAACAACCCTGCTTTAAAATTTTATATATATATAAAACATTATGCTATATATCTGTTTTGTATATACAAGTGAAGTTCTGACGCGAAATATGCCCTGAAATTAATATGCATCCCATAATTATGTAACTAGGAATGACCGTAAATATGAGCAATTATATATTCAAAATATATGTTCGTGACGACCATGTTATTTGCATGTAATTGTACCACATTACACTACATACTTTTTATAAACACTATTTATTTTTTAACTTATTATAGATTCATTAAATGTAATGCTATTGCACACAATAATGGGACACTGGTACCTGTCATGGAAGAAGTCATATTGACCATTTTAATAACCTTGGAAATATTTAAAGGCATTTTTTTATGTTTAGCTGCCATACCAGATAGCATGCACAATGTGTAGATTTAGTAACAATCATGTATCGTCAGATCTTCTGTAATGTTAAATAGCCCTTTCAATAAATGTAACCCAATAACAAGCCCATATGCTTAAAGATAATTATACATTGTGTCAATGTTATTGTTTTACAATATCTTTAAAACTGACGTTCTTTAGTTACCACTAACAAATATTGCAAATATACACCAGTACATACTTGTTTATTAACAATTATTGTTCATAATAACAAGGGGGTATCGGCTGTATCATCCACAGACCCTTGTTATATTACATTTGTGACACTACAATCCCATGTTAAAATCTTCCCAAAATAATGTGTTTGAAAAGCCATAGCCAATGCATTTCTTACATTCAGAGAATTTGACAGTCTTGGACAATTTTCAATGAGCCATTAGTGTAAGGAAAAAAGAGGTTGTCACTGAATGTTAGCATTTCAACCGGAATAAAACCAAGTAAAGGATGAATCAAATATTATTTGGTTCATCCAAGAACCACATTATCCATAAGATTGCTTGGAGCCATATTTGTGTAATATATAAGATGATGGGGAGGTATATGGTGAGGACAGTGACCTAAATATTATACATTACTAACACAAAGTATGCGTGAATATCAAGGGCGGAGGTGGGGGAGGTGGAAAAATGGGAATGGAGTGCAGTAGTAGTTTAATTTATTAATACCAGAATTCTTGACCCTATCTACTCGCTTCCAGTTCCAGACGGGCTAATATACAGCACTGCAAAAATGAAGAAACCCAAATAATGCACTACACCTTCCATAAATAGGAACACAGGTGAAACTTGGATACTGAATAATGTGGATGAATACAAATAGTCCTACAGTGAAGAGATGGCCGAGCGGTTATTATGAGGAGCGTAGTGGCACAGTGGGTAGCGCTGCCGCTTCACAGCAAGAAGGCCCTGGGTTCGATTCCTGGTGCCTTTCTATGTGGAGTATGCATGTTATCCTCGTGTCCGTGTCGGTCATCGCCGGGTACTCCGGTTTCCTCCCACAGCCCAAAGACATGATGCCTAGGTTAATTATGTGGACTACATTGTCCCCGGTGGCCTGAGATGTTGTAATTTGTTTACCTCTCGCCGCTGGACAAATGTTAAAAAGAGCTACCTACCTCAACGGTTCCTTCTGGTTCAAATAAACACTGACTGACTAGCGTGCACGATAACACGTACTTACATTACATAGGCCAGTGGAAGGCAAGAGGCAACCACCATGCAATTCAAACAAAAGACTCTATATTCTAATATATGCATGACTGGCCTTGCTCCTAATAAGTATGCTTACATCCAGATTCTCCTGCAATGCATATGTGTATATGCATATTTGCAGCATTATACGATTGAATGCCATCACTTTCACCCGTTATTAGACAGTGAGCTAATTGCAAGTTGCAGTTTCACGACCTTTCAGTATATTCGAAGCAGCCTTAATCATTTCTTTTTTTTTGCTCATTTCGTTTTTATGAATTTATTTTTCATTGTTGACATGCCGTTCTCTACGCGGCCCTTGTGCAGCGCTTTGTGACCCTCGGGCAGCGCTTTGTGACCCTCGGGCAAAAGGCGCTATATAAAACGCTATTATTGTTAGTATTATTAATATCAAACCAGTAGTTTTGCATTACATCGAGCCAATACTATAATTCAAACGCAGAAAAATCAATTCAGAACGCATATTTACTCGCATATTGCCTAGTAGCTGGAGTAGTAGGCCTACAGTAATACCCTCTACAGGGAATCAATAGAGCTTTCTCTAGCGCAGGCAGAAAGGAATTATCTGACCATAGTAAGTACAATCATGTATGACTTGTATATGGAGCATTGCTTTAAAAGCACAATTACGTATTTGGCCACTACCAGTGAATTGAATGGCCACAACTTACATCAGTAAAGGGTGATATCTGAAATCATCATGGGCCCATTTCCAACTTGCAATAACCAAAGTGGTAAAATATGGTCAAACAAGCCCATGAACAACAATGCATCAGGAGGGCTTCATCCAGCAGTGGATTAATAAAGGGCTGTGAACTCGTATTTTAAAGCAGACAAGCATTCAAAAACTACATTTCCTATCGATAGCACGTTTGTTACTTGTTGCAGATTTTTACAGTTCAAATCCAGCAGCCGCCCTGATTATTACAGCAAGTAATTATCGGGGCGGCTGACAATTCACAAGCTTAAGCCATTGCATGCTAGCACAAGTGTCTAAATTTGCAATTTTCAAAAAAATTACCCACAAACTACTCAATTGGCATTTTATATAGCTAAAATCAAACCCTACCGTTAGACAAATGCTCCATGTCCTGCTTGGAAATTAGACTATCCTGGTTTCATGAGTTCTGACTTGGTTACACAAAATAAACTTTAAAAACTGTGTTTAAAAAACTGCGTTTTACATGTAATGTGCTTTCTCATGCAATGTTTGATATTGTGACGTGCAATTGTCATAGGCTAGTTTAGAAAAGTCACTACCCTTGTTCTTCTATTCTCATATGGTGCTTGACAAATTGAACATTCGGCACCGTAAAGTCAATGGGATGACATTCAATTGCCTCCTGGAAAATTGAGTCTAAAGCTAAAGTTATTTTCTCAGTTCAGTAAATCTATACGATCTTCAATGGAGCACTTTTACAGTAAAACACATGAGCTTATATATTATTCGAGGTAACAAATCTGAGCCTGCCGACGAGGTCAACACCAGTGTAGAGTTTGCTTGCTTAAACATATGCCGCTGAATCATGTTGGTCTGGCAAGCCAATAGGCCGATGCACGAATACATACCGGTATTCATTAACAGCGACAGAGAACAGAGTTCTTCTTACATGCTCTATTTAAAACGCTGATCAATAAAACAAAGTTGCATGCCCTGTTACACAAAACTTTGTAGTTTATAAAGATAATCAATAAACATCATTGAGTTTATATTCATTGCATGAACGCTTCTACCTTGACCCCCAACTTAGGCTGATAGATGTTTATTAGATGTTTATTATTATTATTATAGCAGAAAATATCCTATGAGCTTGAGTCCTGCAATACAACAAACTTGCAAATTAACCGCCATAAACAATATACAAATCAGAACGTGCACTGCCCCATGCTTTTGTCAGCACATGAGACGGCTGGTCAAGGTAGAAGCGTTCACGTCGCGATCCCTGTCAGGTAGTACTTGGTGTTGCCTGCGAATTCTACCAAACACTTCGAAGCCGAGCTGAAAGACAACGATGTCCAGAAGCTAGCCATCGTGCTTCGAAGAATCGCAAAGAAGAAGAAGACTGACTACTGAGCAAACGGATTGTGAGCAACTGTCTAATGAAATCTTCTTGCATCAGCATATATTTCACTTTGCTGAATGCAGAAAAACACAAGATCAAAAACATATTTTAGCAAAAAAATGGTGGGTGCCTCTGAGCTATCATTTGTGTTTTTATCCACATTTTTCAATTGGCTTCAATTCTGTACCATACTCTCATTTGTTTTGCTTTGGTAATATTGATTACCTAGGCCGCTTTAACAAATGATAACTACTTTTAAAGGTAAGTGTTTGTGTGTCCAGTCGTTTTTTCCAACATATTGACGGTCACACCACACTTGCATAACCTTTTCACATGACCTAAACCCTTAAAACACTATGGATATGAAATGAGAATATGTTGGATGCTTTTCAAAGCTGTTCTTTTGGGAGAATATATATACTTGCGTCTTGAGTTCCTGGCTTGAGCCACATCTAAGCATTTTGGTGGCGTCCAGAAACCCACAACACCTGCAGTGATTGGGCCCCCCCTGACCTAGAGATAGTGACCACTGCCAGAAGAGTGTGCAACTTGCAGGTCACCAACAGAGACAAGATCCGGGACATGTATAAAACACTGACCTTTTCAAAACCTACTAAATCATGTAATTTAAAACAGTAGACAGCCACACAGAAATGTATAATTAAACCTGACTTTCACACTTAATGTTGTTTTGCTACCAGTAAACACATTAACTTAAAGTGTTAATTTCATAACATTAATTATGGTCATTTACCTGTGCCCAAATCACCCAAAACGCACCGCACCTGTTCTTGTTATACCTTGGATGCTAAACCAGGCTAAGTCTGGATAGCACTTGAATGGGTGACCACCGTGCATAACAGGTGTTACAGATTTTGAGGCTAAATGTTGGGGCAGTGCAGAAAAATACAACTGAATATGCTCTTCACTTTTACCAATCTACGCTGACCAGTGTGGGAAAGTATGGTCAAATAACCCCCACAACTTGCACAGCGTAAGGAGGCCATCATCCAGCTGTGAAGCGGCAAATGGCTGTAAATGTACAATTATGGGAATTAACTGTCTGCTGCAAAATATTTGTAATGTATATGTAAGGCATCAACACAGGAAACCATAACAAAATATCCAAAATAACCTCATAATTATTCCATTCCCGATTAAACGTAATGCACTATGTAATTCAATTTCTTACAGTAATTAAGTACCAGCTACAGCAAAATTTCACGAGGACACGGTTTCATCTGGCAAAATGACACCACTGTGACCATTATTTGGTGAACAACTTCTCCCTGAAATAGGTACATTGCAGTAAAATGGCTGTAGGTCCACACTGATCGGTTATGTAGTTTTATTACGTTTGATATCATATGAAAAAGTAGAACACCGCCTAAACCCAATACATTTTCACACAACATTTTAAAGTTTCCAGCCAAGCATGACACATGTCAAAGGTTACTAATATGACGGCCATGACAAGGTACATTCAGGAAGTTTGACCAGGTTTACCAAGTCATCAATCAATAGTAATGGAATAAAACCGCTACAAGGTATTATTGATCGGATAACATTGAGCACCCAAAGTGAGCTATATACCAAACATTAATCAATAACTCTGCTAGTGAAAGGTCTGGACCGGATTTGTTCGAATGCTGCTTTACAATACTGCAAAGTGCACCAGCCAAGCCAATGAGCAAACAGTACTAAGGTTTTGTGCCTGAAAGCTACACAGAAATCTTCACTTTTTATTGCAATAGCCTACTCTGCGTGCATACCAACGTTCACCAGTCTTTGTATCCTGTATAGAGAGTACACCTACATATATTTATGAAGAGCTGTTTACAAGCTTTTATAGTTTTTTTCAATATTGGTTCGAGTAGTGATCTACAAGCATGACAAATCTGAAAAAAAAAACATTGGTAATTGCAGAAACATTAGTTAATTTACGTATTTTTTGCTTTCCTGTGCATATGCACGGCACTTACATTTTTTATTCATATTGAGCTAGTTGAAATGTTACAGCCACAAGTATGAATTTTTAACTTGAAAATGGAACGTAAGAGATGCTTTCAGCAAGACACATCATATTCATAACTCATTTTTACTGCTCTGCTAACATAAATGTCCTGTAGTTCAACGCGATGATTCTACTTAACGTAACATTTCATATATAATTAGTGCTCTTAGGTATTAATACCAGAGTTGCAACAAACGCAATATAACCCTAATTAGATATTTCAATCTGTCTATAACAAGACAGCACAAGATAACGTTACAATGAATTACCTATCGTAAAAAATAATCTTGAACAGTGTGTACTTTCCAGACAGCAGGCTATATTGTTGTCAGGCAAACGTAAATTAAAATATATAAAAAAGGGAAAAAACATTTAACCAGGTAAAAGATGAGAAAATTACGTGGAGAAGAATGGCAGAGGTTAAAGCATGTCATTGCTAGGGTTAGAGCTAAGGTCAGTCGTGCATTACATTATTTAATAAGGAGCGGGACGTGTGAAAATGGCATTACTTTAAGCATGTTGACGGACTAGGGCACTGCCAAGTATAATCGCTTTCTAAATCGCAGCACAATTTAGCTAAAAATGCCGTGACAAAATGTGCAAATTAATAAGTCTTGAAGAGGACCCATCCTCCCCCAGAACGTGACTCCCATTTAGTAAATAACAACATAAACAATGTACCGGGATGTATAAAGCTATATTTCATTGGTCATTGTAGTTTCACGAGTAGAGCCAAAACACATGAATTATGATTTGTGCCCTAAGGCCAAATGTGATCTTTGCAAAGCAGTGTGCATCACCACGATTGGACAGATTCGTTTTATATATTATATAAATCACAACCATCCAATGCGTGCGAACAATCATGAATATTCACACGCATGTTGGTAAACACGGACATTGAATTAAAAGATTGGTGCACGCGATTCGTAGGACACTTGCACAAAAAATGCATTCGGTCGAATAATCAAAAAAAACATTCAGCACACACTTTAGGAATAGCTTATTTTGTATGGTGATTTTAATTAGATTCATAGATGCCAGTGATCTATATACTGCATTTTAAGGGGGCTACAGGTGCGTCTTGCATGTTCTACTCCTACATCTACCATGCAGACAGAACTACAGGCATGACCATAACTGCCACCCTAGGCCTTTCTAATAGGCAAACACTCATGGCATATGCCACATGCTCGCCAATGGGATTGATGAGGGAAGGCTCATGTGGCAGTGACAAAACCCTACTAAACTCTAAATTGGCTTAATCGGCACTCGATATTTTGTACTCTATACACACCGGTTTTCATGACCCAGCACCATTCACAGATAAACTAAACTACTGTATTTAGCAGGTAAAGCCAAATAAGCTAATGGGTCTTTTTCAGATGTGACCTGGCCATAATTGATAGCTCAACGCCGTGGCTTATCATATGTGGGAATATATAGTAGCTACATAACCTAAATGCATGCTTATGAGTGTGGGGAGAAAAACAAGAGGACCCAGGGAGAGAGAACATGAAATCTCCTCTTCTGTGATGACAACAATAAGTTGATACTGTTTAACAGTCTACACACAACAGTTCACCATCTGACTAAATGTCTTTATACGATCTTCTTTTATTGTCACTTGGTGATTTTATGTCAAGTGTACACAGAGCACAGGGCAGGATGAACAACTTTTTTATTTACTTTAAATTCCATCAAGCAAACTACGAATTCCGAAATATTTTTAGTAAGTATAAAAGAAGCATTTATATTCCATGACTGCAAAAATAAATATATTTTGTGTGATCACAGATGTAAGAATTTAAATAAGGCCGTGATGTTCACCTAATGATACATTATATCTCCAGGTTTCATTATTACCTCGTTGAAAACCATTACAGAAAGCAATATTTCCCCTGCTTTGTTTGATGTGTTCTAATTTATAATGCACATATTTCCCATATAGCCAAAAGGACCAAATAATAGTTGCAATGAAATAAATCACTACGTACATTTTATGTACAAATTGTTTAAAACACATTTGCATGAATATTAATTTCCCAGCCCAGCAAAGTGAATGTTTCAAAATTGATAACCCATAGCTTGGTGGTTCAATTATTGAATTAAACGCAAGTCCTCCAACCCTCACTATGCAATGTAAAGAGCTGCATTTTATAAATGAATATTTACATTGAGCTAATTTACAACTTAAAAAGTGCATTTGCATGAAAAAATCAGAGGTTAACATATTTACCAATCTTTGAATATTTCAATGTCACTAGGACATGTTAGTAAATACAAACCTGTTTTGTTTTATTGTATTTAAACTACAGTAGAGTATAACCACCATGCATTATACCTACAAAGGCATTACATCAATTTATTCTTCCATTATTGCCACTCTTATGTCTACAATGAATATAAAACATCAATGAATGTATATTGACAATGTAAAGAGCAAATAGGTGGCTACTTGCTTTAAATCTATTAGTGATGTTTTTCCCCCAAAACAATGCAGAAGTCCACTCATGCCTAGCAAACATTAAAAAAATTGAAATGGATTACGGGAAGGACTGTCCCTTCCTAACAAATGCGTACTAAATGTCACAGTGACAGCAGGCTAGCATTCATTCATTAAACTACCTTGCAAAAAATCCAATTACTATTTTATATCGGGCATATAAATATGCTAGCCATGAAACAAGCTGCCAGTTCAACATCTTGAGCCTGAAAGTCTGCTACGCAAATATTTTCCAATACCACATTGAGAAGTGCCTCTGTTGTGTGGCATGAGGTAGGGAAGAGGTTTACAGCCGTCCAAAAGTACTGTGCATTTGATCGGTAATCCACTGTGTTCGGTCTAATTTACAAGTGCCAGATATAAGTTTGTGTTGTGCCGGAGTGCTATTTGGCAAGTGTACATAATGATGGCCAAGAATAATGATGGCGTGGCAGCTAAGAAATACAACGCTCTATGAGAGTACATAGACTGAGCAGACACAATGATGAAATCAGGTGCTCGGTGAATTGTTATTTTATAAGATCATGTGTGGTGGCAGCAACGTGGGGAGACCTTTATCTTTCCTTGGAGTTTGTCAGCTATAAGCAATTATTTGCAATTTCATTATAGTTGGCCACATTTTCTTATTTATATTTCAACTATCACCTGATCAGAATGCTATTGACTGAGTTGAACTGACAAAATATACATGGAAATAATTTACCTGGGATACTGAAACATATTTTGTTACAGTTGACAGCTATGAAGAGCAGGAATCATAATAATCCACATGAGAAATTGTTCTTCACATCCTTTATGCAATGCATATACGTCACTGCCCTGACAGGGATGAAATTCACACTAACACTCAAAATAAATGGATTGTTTTGAAATATGTAAACATTCCCCTTAGTTGCATTCCCATACAAAAAGTGCAATCGCTCAATTGCAAATACACCAAGCAGGCGCTGTGTACACAGCAGATGACTTACAGTGGATTATTTTCTATGCAAATTGAAAAAGTCCATGAATTATTTTGTGGACCTTGGAATAGGAAAAATGTACACAGTTGAATGCACTACTTATTCTGTTAAGAGATTTATCTTGCAAACCTTACTCTATCAGGGAAATACATGGTTGTTTGCATATAGTGCATCTATGTAGCACAGTGTGTAGTCTCTACACGCTGTGGTAGAAAATACTTTATTTAAGAAAACTAATCTTACTTAGGTCTAGTCAAAACAATAATTACAGCCATATGTAAATCCACCGCTAGATGAAGACCTCCTCACACTGGTTTCGTGGAGGTTGCTTGACCATACATCACCATGCTGGTCAGTGCAGTCTGCTATGCCCAAGAATCACACTAGGTTGCCCGGCTCAAGGCGCAATGCATTCATCACTGCCCCATCCCCGAGCAGTATTAATTAATGAACATATACTAATGGCAATTATTATAATGGCCTAAATGACACATATGCTTTTAAACTGCACTGTCCACAGAAACGGTTCATTGCATAACCAGTTCAAAAGTTATACCAGGCGCAATTAATAACAAAAACTCAATACGG
>JAZEWU010000010.1:3041124-3062132 GCA_036362915.1 Geotria australis
GCCAATGTCGAGGTCTGCTAGGCATTAAGGGGCTTCAGAAGATAATTCGTGCAGTTTTGCTACTTCTCCTACATTACAATAATTTATTCTATGGTCCACTGTTTGGGTAACACGGGCACAATCGCACTGTGGCTTCTCTTTAATTTTCCATTTTGAAAGAGATACACACATTGACCTGTTGATGTTCTGATGAAGTTGATGACCGGCCAGTCTCTTAAAGGAAGGATGGTATACCAGATCAACCGAAGAAAAAAATGCAGACGATTTACTCGACAAATGAAATATGGTCGAGCGAGTGAATTGGGATGCGAGTCGATCTATATCAGATCACATTAGAATGCATGAATTGGTTAGGACAATAACCCAATCCAATGAAAAATCGGATCGGATCCAATTTCAATCTCAACTGATGGGGCAACAAATTAACCTCACTTGGGCGTCTGTTCATTCGTATCTCTTGTCGAATGAGTACCTTCGACAGTGAATGAATATGTGCGCGTTACAAATGTTAAATTATTATTATTAAAATTAATACTACAACATTAATGTATTACTAATTTAATTTCCGTATTATGCATATTTTGCAAATTAGTATTTATTGTGAGATGACATAAATGGTATATCAAACAAACGATTACTGTCACAATGTAATAATTAATATAATAATAAAGATTATAACTTTAAAACTTTACCATTAGGCAGATTCTGTGTGCATCATGCTCTTATTGCATAGTATCAATATTACGTAACTATAGAAATATGTATTTTTAAAAATGGACACAATGGATATAACGTCGCATATTTTGATCCTAAAGTTTGCAACATAATGATGCAATGCACAAAGGGATGTGTTACATTGACCATGCGGTCCTGTGCGGAAGCCAAAGGTATAATGGAGATGCTGGTAATTTATATGCAAGTCACTAGCACGATATCATCTGCTGACAGCAATTCAAGTCCATTTAATTTCACTGGCTGAGCTAGTAGTGGACTGCTGCCAGACAGCGAAGCTGGCCATGTTCGTTTTCACACATCTGCAAGTACAAGATTCCCCTTTGCAGTTTGTCAACTTGTTCCCAAAAAACATACTTGCTGTTGCCACCATGTTTCAAACACAAACTGCTGCAATGGCACAACACTGTTTATTCACTCTGTGAATATCAGACAGGTATGTTTGTACGTGAACAATGTAACAACTTGATTCCCCGCTAGATACAACGAAGTTTCATCTTCAGTTTGGTCACTACAATGCACACAATGTATAGAGTCATCAAAAGGCAGAAATATCGTTTGCATGTTTACTTCAAATGCATTGCAGGCAGAGTGCATTTTAATGTAGTGCTGTATGCAAGCCACAGGATTTGTTATCGTTATTAGCATGTACATCTGGTTAGGACAATTATTAGGCGCTATATAATACGTTAGAACATTATAAAGTGCACCAATATGTTATCAGCTATGTGCAGGACTGTATTTATGTAAGCAAATATCCAATAAACCAACAATAAATTATTACACCCTCCACTACACTGCTTTGCTACTTTTATTCGATATGTACAGTAAATCTTCATCTGTTTTACATGAGATGTTTCCATTGCTTCATTAGTGTATTACCGGGGGTCAAGGTAGAAGCGTTCACGTCGCGATCCCTGTCAGGTAATACTTGGTATTGCCTGCGAATTCTACCAAACACTTCGAGGCCGAGCTGAAAGACAACGATGTCCAGAGGCTGACCATCGTGCTTCGAAGAATCGCAAAGAAGATTAGTGTATTACCAAATATACAATATTGTACATTCATGCATTGTTTTTGCCACAAGCATGTAGTGTGGCTGTTTGCAAACTGGAACCTTTGCAAAAAGTTGTCCATTTGGTGTTTACGTGTCTCTCCCCGTGTCCGTGTCTCTCCTCATGTCTCAACCCGTGTCTCTATTCGTCTCCCCATGTATTTCCCCCTGTCTCTCCCAGTCTCACCCCGTGTCTGTCTCATCCCATGTTCCCGTGTCTCATCCCGTGCCCACGTGTCACCCCGCGTCACGTGATCATAACAAAGGCGCGAGCCAGCCTCGCCTCCTGATTGGTCAATCAACCCGTAGTGGGCGTTGGCCTAAGAGGTCAACCCATGCCAAGAAACTTGACCCGGCATTGAACAACACCTGCCGCCTGATCACTGGCTGCTTGAAACCCACACACACAAACAACCTGTACCTCCTCGCTGGCATTGCCCCTGCTGATATCCGACGGGAGGTGGCCAGTCGAGTCGAGATGACAAAGGCTACTAGCGATGAACGCCACCTCCTTCATGGACGTCAACCCCCGGCCCAACGACTGAAGTCAAGAAGAAGCTTCCTCAGCCATGTGCAGCCCCTAACAACATCTCGAGGGGAAACCAGACTCCAGCTCTGGACGGAAAAGCTTGAGAGTGACCCTCCTGCAACTGGCATGGGAATCCGACCTGCTGAAGACTTCCCTCCTGGCTCAGATGCACCATGGATTCAGTGGAAGACACTCAACCGCCTGAGAACTAGAACGGGACGATCAAAAGATGCTTTGGTCAGATGGGGCTACAAGACCGGCCCAACCACCTGTGAATGTGGAGAAGCAGACCATACTATGGAACACTGCCTTGTCTGTGCTCTACTACCCAACCTCTGCAGCTCAAAAGACCTTGCGGAGTTCAATGAAAATGCAAGGGGCTGTGTAAGAAAATGGGAAACTGTAATTTAACATCGCGCTTCGAAGAATCGCAAAGAAGAAGACCGACACGACTTCTCATTGGTCAACCGACATATGTGGGCGGTGGTACCGCGTTAATTTATTCAAAAGGCGGGGCTGCAGCGCCACTCACCGCGAAGCCAACGTGCTGCCCACTCCCATAGACTGCGATGTTAAGTCCTCTCGTAGACTTTCAGTGTTAAATCATCCCATAGACTCCAATGTTACGTGTCTCTATGTATATGTTCTCGGCGTTGTCTCCCCCTCATGTCTGTCTCTCTGTCTTCCTGCTGCCACTGCGACCCTGACCAGGACAAGCGGTTTAGAAAATTGATGGATGGCTTTATGAAATAAAATAAATGTTCGGTACTTTGTCAGCCCACTCTTGGATAAGGGCCTCATCCAATAACGGTTGGGTCGATCATTGGGTTTTTTTTTTTTAGCACACTTCACCATACTGCCCAGTGCAGGTTGGGCCTAGACTGTTTGTTTCTGTTATCACTCGCAAGTGATGTTAGCCATGGTCGGGAATACAAATCATGTGATAAGGTTTGTAGTGCATTGTGGTAACCAATGTGCCCCTGCTGAGCTTTCTTGTTCTCTACAGGTAAAATGAAAAACTATTTAATGAATACATTTTGTAAATTAATCAGCGTACAATTCATAATGCTCATCGTTTTTTCTGGTTCATAAAGAAGTTCACTAATCACTGCATCACCGCTCCCCTTAATCACAATATACAGTGTGTTAATGATATCAGCATGCAAGTACGACCATAAGATAATTGCGCAAAGTGGTTAATGTAAGTCTAATCATGAATATAAATTTCATTTTATATTTGATCATGCGTACAAATTGCAACTCAAACTGTATGCACCACTTATATTAACATCAACCTGGGATGAGAGCAGCAGAAAATATCAACACGCGCAAGATCAGAGGCACACGAGAAAACGCAACATGAACTTGGCCGGGTGACTGAGTATTTAAACTCCTGATATGCGAGAATGTCCAGGAAATGACCACAAAAGTGTGAAACGCCCACCAACCCTGCAGAATCCCTCTGCTTCTCGCACCAGCCAAGATTAACTACTAGAAGAGTATTGTCCCAAGAGGACACTGGCACAACACGCCTATGGCATAGCAAGCAAGTCTACGAAAGATTACAGATGAATGTTTCCATGTTCCGGAATATCTGACCAGCATCTCATAATGAACCGGTCAGCGGGAACTTAGCTTAAATATATAAACAAATACCAGCAAAGTGTTATCATCCTAACCGCCTCGAACATAATCGGGTAAAAAAAAACTGAATCATATCTTTAAAATTATGCATTGCAGTCATGCAATGGTTTTTGTTTCTTTCCATTACACTCCTTTCCTCACGCATATCTCAAACAATTTAAAGTCCTTCCCTGTGCACTTGTCTTAAGCAAAGCGTTGACCTTGCCCAAGGCCCCAGTTAAGAGAAGCATATTGTGTGTAGCTCTTTGAGGTGCCTTTCATCCTACACCTACAGGATAAACACCCCACATCAGTGGCATGTTTAACTGCCACCTTTGCAAATTACCCCAGGCAAGCAATCAAAACAATGATGAACACCCGTTCATTAAACAATACTTAAAATTACGTACTATAAAGCGACGTTATTGCTTTTATTGCTGTATTCCCACATTGCAATGTTTACTCTTGCTGTTAGGTTTCCCATCTACATTTCACGGCGGTGTCAAACTAAGAATGCTTTCATCCACCAGCAAATAGAGAATGGCCTAGGCTGATGAAGAAGATTACATCTGTACAAACATTGGAAGCCTCAAGTACAGTGGTTGTCATTATTCCTCACGAACCTCCCTATCCTCCTCCCACCCACATTATTATTATTGTACACGATACCCCAGTGCCTTTCCTCCACGGTCTCATTGCATAAAAAAAAGAGTATTACCAGTCCGTAATTAATTTTAATATCCATAATTTTACCAGCTGGGAGCTCACTGATTTGTGGAGCAATTACAAGGCAGGCCACTAACAGCTGTCACAATCTGAGAGGGCTAGCCATAACTACCTGGGAATAGCCAATGTACCTTTTATGTTATTGTGATCATCATCCATTGTCAATCCACTGCTGGATGAGAACCTCCCAAGTCGTTGCCAATTCTCACAATCTTGTGATATATTAACGTTAATAGCCCTCTTAGCACTTGCACTCAAGCTGAGTTCAGCATTCCATCTCCTCAGTGGATGCACTTTTATTCCTTGGCTGCTATGCTACTCCATCGTAATTCTTAACCATCGGCCATCATCACTTATCACAACACATCCTGCCGTTTGTAAAGTTGGTTTACGAATACAGTATTTGCAACATGGTTCCGATTTATAATGTCGTTTTTATTAATTCACTGCTGGATGAGCGTCTCCCCAAGCCGTGCAGATCAAGGATTTTTTTTACCATCTTCACCACACTTGTACATGTGTATTGGTGAGGGTGTAGTGAGCGGTGACTCGGTGGGTAGCGCGCTGGGCTACAAACCCGGCCACCCGAGTTCGATTTCTGCTCACGGTCAACACCAGTGACAATTTTCTGAACCAGTCCTGGGCCTCCCCTAGTTCGACTCAGCCTCAAATGGGTACCTAGTGCGGTGCTGATCACCCACCTGCTCATGTGCCGTGTCGACCTTCATAGGTGCTCGCTAATGGCACTTGACCCGACAGTCAGTTAAGGCTATATACGGGGACCTTTGTCTTTGTAGTGCACAACAAATATGACAATATACAATTTCGCAGCGAGGCTTCCACACGCTCTCATGGAATTCACTGAAAAACTAGTCTATCAGTAGAATAAGTGAATAAGGCAATTTCCTACAATTAGTGACTGCGTTTGCAATGCGACAAGAGTAATACCAAGCAGGGCTCTAGGCATTTATTTCTCCACCTAGCAGAAACTAAAAACCAGAATACTGCATACCAAGTGATTGCTGGTGGCTGAAATGGTGAGATAATGTTCTTTCCGAGAATGAGCAAAACGAGGGAGAGCGTGTGGAAGCATCGCTGCGAAATTATTGAGGTAAAGGAATCTTCTCAGCGAGGCAACCCATATCCGCATCTGAGCACCATGCCTGCCAAAAACATAACGGGAAACCTTGACATAGTACACTGTTTCCTAAAACATAACGATAAGTGTTAAGGCATGCATGTTGGGCACAGCCCGCCTATTAAAGGTTAGAGCATACACCGCCACTTTGTGACCACTAGGTCAAGCCACACAAGCCTGCTGGAACTTGTAAACTGTAAATTGATTCTCAAGCTCCACTGCTATATTCAAAGGTGTCTATTGCTGAAAGGAAGCCAACCAATACAAATAGCTCTCATGTTGCAAATATGTATCTCGCCTGTTTATAGGTACGCATATGCAGCGTAAACATTACAGTGTTTAAGGTTAGTACATGAAGTATATAAATACGTGAAGTTGTAAAGTGCACAATGTTTATTAGCATAGAAGGAGCAGACAAGCGGGAAGACAGCCAGAATCACCGGCACCAATAATTTCCCCAGCTCTCTGGCTATCCAAGTCTACATCGACCTGTGGGGCCAACTACTGGATTTTACAACATTAGAATTACTGTAAATCCTGACACCCATCAACTTGGAAGTGTGTAGATATCCTGTAATTTATTGTAGACATGCTGTAGATACCTAGGCTGTGTATAATAATAATGGCATTTATAGAGCGCCTTTCACCCGAGGGTCACAAAGCGCTGCACAGGGCTGCGGAGAGAATGGCATGCCAACAACGACAGAGAACAGAGAATCAGCAAAAAAAAAAAAAAAAATTTGTTTTAACAATATACACTAAATATATATTTAATAATTATAAACGCGCGCATTTTCTCCGGGAGCGTTGCACCCGTTGATTCAGAGGCGCAGAGCCCTGCTCAGTAGGTTTATACCAATATTCACAATACAATACATACCAACGCAGACAAAGACAAAACAAAGATCCCCTATATAGCCTTAACAGACTGTAGGGACATGTGCCTTTAGCGAGTAGCACCTATGAAGGTCGACACGGCACACGAGGGGGTTGGGTGACCAGCACCACGCCCGGCCGCCTTTGTCTCCCTAGCGACAATGTTGACACACCGCACCAGGTACTCATTTGAGGCTGAGTCGACCTAGGGGGAGGCCCAAGACCGGTTCAGAAAATAATAATAATCTACTTTTGTAACGCGCGCATTTGATTCGGAGGTGCGGAGCCCTGCTCAGTCGGTGTGTTGTGAGTCGGTGAAGAGGTCACTGGTGTTGGCTGTGAGCGGGGTTCGAATTCGGGTCGCCGGGTTTGTAGCCCAGCGCGCTAACCACTGAACTACCGCTCCAGTAGCAGTATCAATCCCTGACTCTCCAGCACCAGGTCCATCCTCTCCAACATCAGGCCCATCATCTTCAATAGCCATCTCTCCATATTCTTCCGCATCATCCAATTAATAAAGTCATCGTAGTTATTAATGAATGCCCCTTCCGGTATGCAATACATCAATTAGAACGAGTAAGTGTTAACCTTTAATAATTATATTTTCTATCTAAACAGTTTAAGAAATGTTTCTTTATACATAAACACATTCTTTCTCAATTCTAAATACTGTACTGTAGTTACATGTATTATTACTGTATTATTACATTTAATATGTTTTAGGTAAAATAGATACTTTATACTGAGACAAACATTTTACTAATTGACGCTAGATGTGAACTGTACGTAACTGTTCCGACTTAGATACAAATTCGACTTACAGATTTAAAAACGGCACTCGTCCGTACGCCTGTACTACAGCCATTCAGAGACGTGTGAAGTATGTCAGGTATGATATGTGAATTGCGTCAGAAACGTGGGGCTAATGTTGATATCGATTGAATTACTATAAAATCTCTCGTGGAGATTTTTGGTTATTATTTCAACCATTCAACCATTTTGCTCCGATGGTTGATACTCTGAAAGCAGTGGATAAATGTTGCTTCTAAAGAATGAAATAAAATAAAAATTCTTTCAACATGAGAATTATTTTAATACCATCTTTGTTACACATTTCTTGTTGAACTGCAAGATTGATACGTGTGAATACAAAGGAAACTCTGTTGTGATTAATAATGTATGATTAGACTGGCCAGATAGCATAGCTCGGCTGTAAATCACACTGGTGAATCTGACCAGTCAACACATCAGCTCTAGTGGCTTGGGTTATCATCGCCATACAAAAATAAATTGAAAAACTAGGCACACATTGCATATGCGGCAAACGTTTCAAATTGGGCAAAGCTTCTCTTCGGGCGAAATTTTACTTTATTTACTTGGTCAGTTGTTTCCATTGTGCCAAAGGTACACAGTTTTTCAGGTGCACAAATATGCTCTCTAGTTTTATATACTCTACTGTATGGTATTTAATCTTTTGCAGAAGAACCAATTAAGTAATTGTATGTTTTCATACTATTTGATAACAATAATAATACCATTTATATAGCGCCTTTCAACCGAGGGTCACAAAGCGCTACACAAAGCTGCAGAGAGAACGACATGTCAACAACGACAGAGCACGAAAAATCAGCAATAATTTTTTTTTGTGTTTTTTTTTCTTTCCCGAGCTGTGGAGAGAACGGCACAACAACAACAACGGGGAGACAGAAAACTGAAAGATGAGTTCTGTATACGTAACTAACCATCATGAAAATCCACAAATCATTTGGTTGTATAACAGCTTCCGCCAAGCTACGAAACATTTACATCATGATAACATTATGAAATTACGGCCATTAAATGCCAAATAAATGTTTGCAATACGGAGCATAAAATGGTGTATGAAATCAGTAGTACTACAGTGATAATAACAAGCACCACATAAATATTTCAACAGTTTATACACAAAAGGAGGCATGCTGTGAACCTGGATTCTACACCATTTTACAGTGCCAACCATATGTGACTAATATTATTTTCCTCATTTGAGTTTGTGTGAATTATTATTTAGTTGCTTTTAGGTAACACCTTGTTAATTTGATTCAAGATCCTCCAGCAGTCTTTCACCTTGCAAAAGGAAATACATCAAGAGGCAAGAAAATGAACATGGGATTTGTAACGGTAATGTTTGGCAGTGACGATGCACACGCGGCATGTTATTATCAGCTGTAATTCATCGGGGCGCGGTATAATTCAGCGTGTGCACGAATGTGTAGCTGCACACACTAAAATATTTAAAACACTACAAAAGCTATGAATGCAATATGTTAAGCAAGCATTATTGCCTGGGAGCATTTTATCCAAATTTACTGTCTGGAGAAAATAATGAATGAATGTATGCATGCATGTATGCATGAGAGAGTGCATCCATAAATTTATTTTTGTTGCAAACTAATTTACAGCCCTTCTTTTATCTCCAGCTGTACACCGGCATTAAGTAGGTTTTTTTAATCAGCGATGATAATGTATTGATCTCCTGCACAGCACGAGCAAAAGAATGTTACTGTCAATTTGCACTGTGTCTTCATGCATGTGAGTTCGTATATGCACACACGTGCACTGGGGACGACGTACAGCGACTTAAGGAATGCGATCATATTTACACGATGCTCGACAAATCCAGATGGATAGTGATCGCAGATTTGTAAGCACTCTGCAGTTGTTTACGGCTATTTAACATGAGCTGTTCAATTATATATTTTAACGATTGTCATGCTTCATTGGCCAAGTAGGTAAAGCAGCCTAGACAACATGACACCATTTTATTTTAATGAAAATGATTCCGTTATAGACGGGTTCTCTAAAGCTCCCTCTGACAGAAGTCCTTCTGCTAGCGGTGGCAGGAGGAAGCATATGCAGAGCTCCATCTTTAAGATGTTCCTTCTTAACACTGCAGTATTGCATGACCCCATATAATGCATTGCCTGTTCACTGAATTATTGCACGCCCTTGCGTTTTGCACTCTTTGAAGGAAGAAATGCATTGCAAAGTGAACAGGAATTTCTTATAGCGTTAGTAAAAATGGAACTTATCAGCACTTTCACAAGGACAAGAGCCATAATCAACTTCTGTTTCATAAATGTTCATTAAAACACACGACTGCCCTTGAAAAAGGTTATCTGTTACATCAAACTAAGCTTTTAACTGCTTTCAACACACATCCCATTTGTGAATGTGCATCTAATATTCGAGGAAGTAATTTTTTGTTATTCTGATAGCAAACATAAGTTGCGGAAAAAATATAATTTTAATAACAAAAACATTACAATTTACAACTTAAAGACAGGACGACTCAATGGCACGAGAAAACCAGAGAGGTAAGGGAAAGGCAGCCACGCGCAAACTTTTGCCAGAAACCGCATCCTATGTCTTATGGCGTTATCGGCCTATTATTTGAGCGTTTTTTTTAGTTATGGCAGGAAACCCATGCAGAACAGGTGGAAGAAACAAACTCCACATAGAAAGGCACCCAAGGCAGGAGTGGAACCGCCTCAGGCAGGATCTTCTTTCTGATGCATGCAAGTCACAACTGTGCCACCCTGCCGCCCAAAGTACGAATATAGACAGTGATTAATATATTGAATAGGCAACGCATTTTAGATTCATGTTTATAGATGTGACAGTATACCATAGATTAATCTAACTTCAGATTCTATAGGCTCACATCTCCACAGATTGTATGATTTTTTGCCACAACATGCAGTATCTTTCCATATATTAACACCAATAATTATACAGATTCACAACATAATTTCTTCTCACATCAATTCCTGAGCCTAGATCTTCACCATGCTTTGAACATTGGAGTGAGGGACCTATTGTATTGTTCGTACTTATGGAGTGATAATGTGCACTAACTTTCTGTGGCTAATTATGTATGTAAAAACAAAGCTACATGAATATCCAATCTTGATCAGATTGCATCCCCATCCATGCATGTCGATCATGGTGCACCCTCACGTTCACAATGTTACATGCAGTTCCCTTACATGGATAATAGCATTGACCGCTTGGGCTAGACTTTCCTGTGTCCTCACCTGCCTCTTGGTTGACAATTCGATTTAATCAAAAGTGTGACCTGTGAACGGGATATTGCTTCACAGGTATAATAACACTACGATTCTTCATTACACATAAATGCACATCACAATTATAGTGGCTTGCCAATATTACAATCTATACAAGGTCTGGACATGCCTGTGTGTGTTTGTTTGATCATGCAATGGTGAACCATGTTTCTGGTGATGAGGAGATCCCAAGGCACGACCACCCTTACTAACCCCGGCACGTGCTGATTGCACTGACGGCAGTGCTCTACGTTGTTTGCCTGCAACAACTTTTGAGAGAAAACTAAAAAAAATCGCCGTATCATCTATTCGACAGAGCTCACAGCCACCGTTTATATCTATAAAACATGACATAGCTGCTGATGTCTAAAATACTTTCTCAGATAAAATAAACATGCAGCCAATATTACTACGGTTCTGGAAACCTAAGCTTGTTCTTGAAAGAACACGACTGAGAATGTTAAGCTCTCCACTCTACATGTGAAAAAGTAGCAATTGCTGTTAATTCTGCTAATGTGATAGTTGAACTAGAGTGCAATATAGTGCCACACAGCACATTTTCAATTCACAACTTAAAGCAGACATTTAATCCTGAATTGTATTTTTCTTGTTCCTCAAAACAACATGTAGTTTGTGAGCTTTCCCCCTGACATTTTTCTTACCAAGGCAAGGCAAATAAAACTTGAACTAAACATCAAATAACTTTACAATAATTAATGAGCAGCTTTGCTATGATGTGGCCATTGTCACCAATTCCAGTTTTTTTTTTTCAAAAACACACAAGGGTTAGTTACAGTAGAAATAACATAATTCCAGACGTAGTAAGACAATACCAGGCAGTGGATGGTCAACAGTGGTTGCCATATGATAAGATTGGCCCCTACCCTAGAAATGTGGAATTTACACCACTTGCTGAGGGCTGTAAGTACAAGATGATCACCGCTTCAATGCCCACGTGCAATAATATAAGATTATACAGAGGTTGACAGTTGGTTGCTAGGAGTCCGTATTTTCCTTTCATCTCAATGCCATCAGCCGTCCAAGGCAACCAACCCTTAGTTATGACTCTGTACTGACCCTCTATCACATTCCACAGATGTCTCTTTGACAGTGCCGGGGATGTGTCATTTATGGGCTATACGACTATGCTGGAAGGTTTAAGGGTTAAAGTAGCATGGGGGGGGGGGGTCCTTCATGGCATGCATTAGTCATTTCTAGAAAGAAAAAAACAGAACATGGGTATTATCTATTACACCTACCTGCCTGTATGAATTTTTAATTCTTCGTGAAAATGTTAGTACATTTTGTTCTGTACAGCATGCTCTGGAATAGTGTATAAGGTGAATCTGGCTACGTAACACCTCAGGTTTTTGTTAAGCTAAATAAAACAACGCCATCTATAGTTGTGCAGAGTAATTGTATAGGTAGTGTTACACAATGCCGAGCTGTTACAGAGGCATCAACGTTTGATTGCACATTTACCACAGATATACTGAACTGACACGCATTTGCCATCATTTATAAAGCGTCCTTGTCATCTTCAATGCAATGATCATATCTTTAAATCCAAATAAATAATAAAACATTCATCAATATCAAAGAAAATGTTATTTCACGTTTGTTTAATTTGCCATGAATAATACACCAAGGGC
Organism: Geotria australis; assembly: GCA_036362915.1. Taxonomy (NCBI): domain Eukaryota; kingdom Metazoa; phylum Chordata; class Hyperoartia; order Petromyzontiformes; family Geotriidae; genus Geotria; species Geotria australis. Next base: position 3,053,561 of record JAZEWU010000010.1, read on the forward strand.
AATGAATATATTTTTCATTAAACACCACCTATAATATAGTGCTAGACAGAGATTGAACATGGGAATCGTCATTTACCCCATAAGGTCCTCTGCAGAAAAGCTGAGATATGTTTTATTAAGACACATAAAGCCACATTGTCATCGGCAGGCATGAGATTACAGCCTCCCATGCATTGTCCATTTGTAATGGTCCATACAGGTGAAATTGCATTATTCATCAAAACATTTTCTAATTAAACTATGAAAAAAAATAACAACCTTATTTTCTTGCTATTTTAAGCCGTATTTTACTGTTAAGTGGATTCTCGGTCAATTCGTAAAATGCTGCGCGTTTTACATACAGACACGATGCTTTTGAGGGGGTGAGGAATTGCAATTATACTACAAATCACTGTGGATGTGTAATAACTGAAGGGATATTTTTTAGAAAGGAGGAAAATACAAGACCGCACCAGGAGTAATTTTCCCAGCTTTGGCTTGGAGCGACATTAACAAAAACGAGTGCATTGAATTATGTGCGGCATTTTAATTTGCCATGCAGTCTCGACTCTGCACTCAGAAATGTACTTGTTTTTAATATTTCTCATTAAAAGCATCATAATACAATCGTGAGTGTCTGGCCCTAGTAGCTAGCAAACAAGTTTACGAATTTACTTTGTTCACTGCAAAGGAAAATAACTAAAAAGTGATAAACCTAGCCAGAACAAGCACACATCTTCTGTGGATAGGTTTTGTAAATATTTAGCACAGCAACGGAACACTTGTTTGAGTCCAGCGTGCACGTAACACTTTCATGTGACTCGGTAGTTTTTGAACCCTCCTTTTAAAACATTTTTGGGAGCAGACGTTTTTCTAAAATTCTTGTTTTAATTACATTCTTGAGTTACAACAATGTTTAAGTCTAGGAAAGAATAAGTAACACGTTTTTGGAGGTGGACATTACTCTGTGTAACGTGAAAGGAATTTGGTTAATTTCAAATTCATAAAAAAATGCATTTTCATCTTATTTGCATTATTTTTTCTCCCTGTAGATCATCAGGTATTATAGTTAAATGTCATCTGAACTCATTCATTCATTTTCAGAAACCGCTTAATCCTATACAGGGTCGCGGTGAGCCGGAGCCTATCCCGGCAGACACAGGGCGCAAGGCAGGGGAACACCGAGGATGGGACGCCAGTCCATCGCAGGGCGCCTGGGGAAATTTTAGTCAGTACGCCAATTAACCTGGCAGCATGTCTTTGGACGGTGGGAGGAAACCGGAGTGCCCGGCGAAAACCCACGCGGACACGGGGAGAACATGCAAACTCCACACAGAAAGGCACCCCGAGCCGAGATTCGAACCCGGGACCTTCTTGCTGTGAGGCGGAAGCGCTACCCACTACGCCACCGTGCCGCCCGTCATCTGAACTATCTAACATTTTAAGAGAAATTAAAACAAAACATTCTATTATTATACCAATAACCTGCATTTATTGTAACTGCCAACAACGGTGTAATGTTTTATTATAATAATAGCATTGTATATAGCGCCTTTCACCCGAGGGTCACAAAGCGCTGCACAAGGGCCGCGAAGAGAACGGCATGTCAACAATGAAAGAAAAAACCACCAATAAAAAACAAAACCCATGTCTACTTTCTGTAATGCAATGAATAATGAGTAGTAACCACGAAATGGCTTTTAAAATGATACCTGCTCGTCCATCACTGCACTACTGTTTACATTTTCACAAAGTCAAACCACATGTAACTTGTAAGTTTTTTCGCATTTAATCCATCCATTTTCAGAAACCGCTTAATCCTATACAGGGTCGCGGTGAGCAGGAGCCTATCCCGGCAGACACTGGGCGCATTTAATCCATTGTAGTTAATAGAGAAACAGTTCTCAGGTGGGTGCGGATCATCATTTAACTGATGCAGGTTTTCATGGCTCGATGCATGATGAGTTGCTTTTCAAAGCTGCTCTTTCGGGATAGCCGTGTCTAGCGCTCCCTCTCTCTCCTTCCTGACGTTTTGCCTCCCACGTTGGAGGCATCCTCATGACGCCTGCGGATGCCTCCAACGTGGAGCTTAGGACGCCTAAGGATGCCTCCAACGTCGGAGGCGAAACATTGCGAAGCAAAAGGAGCGCTCAACACGGCTATCCCGAGAAAACAGCTTTGAAAAGCAACCGTCATTCTTCATCATGGTTGCTGGTGGGGAGCCGAAGCAGCTTTGTGCTTCACTACTCTTCTGTGAGCATCAGTCAGTGTATATTTTCTGTGACGTCTACGTTGATATTCTTCTTCTTTGCGATTCTTCGAAGCGCGATGGTTAAATTAGTTTCCCATTTTCTTACACAGCCCCTTGCATTTTCATTGAACTCCGCAAGGTCTTTTGAGCTGCAGAGGTTCGGTGGTATTAATAAAAGACGTTGCATTGATTAAAAGCTCACAGCAGATAATGACACGAGCATGGTCTTCATGTCCTGTAGTTGGGCTATCAGCCCAGTCAGTCGCACGATGTTTACTGCTTTGAAGCACTTTTGTATTGTTCCACTATGCAGTTATTTCCAGGTGCAATAGATCCATCCAATAGGCAAGATTGTCGACTGTGGTATAAAACACTACAACATTATCACGGGACAAAATGTCTCACAATACCTCAAGAAGGTATTGTGAGACATTTTGCTTTGTCTCGAGTGGTGTATTATTACACAACTGACAAAGCTGGGACTTACAGATTTCGTAGAACAGCTACCTCAAAACGATGCTGATTTTGGGGAAAAAATCAGGACAGGTGGCAACCCCAGACCATGCTGAATGCATGCAGAAATCGAGCTGCGTGTCAGGGGTTGCATCAACTAAAACAAATATTCCTTTGACCGAGCAATGTCTGTATGTTGCTTTTACGGAATGAGAAATTGCGGTTGCAGTTTTGAAATCGAGTTAAATGGGAAAAAGCAGGGTGTCTGCTTCTAATCTGACAGACGTAAAATGAGACAACACCTTATTAAGATTCAATAAACTCCTCAAAGTATGTATCCCTGCCATCCAAATTGTTTTACATTGCTTTATAGTACCCAAGCAGTGATCAAACTTCCCTTCAGGCAGTGGGGGGGTTCTTTGATATCCCAACTACCAGTGGTTTTAGCTTCTCAAAGCTATTCATGTTACAAATTGGACTTTTAAGCAACAATCTGGAACCGTTTGCATTGCAGAATTTCAGTTCCAAAAGTCAGGAACAGGTATCTATTCCTGTGGAATATTAGGAACTAAGCACCAAGTTGAACAAGCGAACGTACAAACGGCACGATGCGCGCGAATGATTGGCCAGCGGCAGCCGTCTCACAGCACCTGCGCTTACAGCAGCCTCATTAACTGCATGCGCTTCCCAGTTAAGGCAAAAGAGCAAATTGTAAAGGTGCAGCCGTGCAATTACTTGCTCGCGCCACTGGTGGTGGAAAGGCCGCCACTAGAGGAAGTTCTACTCTTCGACGCTGACGAGTCATGTCAGAAGAGGTGGGGGTAACCTGCCAACAGACTGTGAAGGAGCCAGTATGCTTGGTGGCAGATATACTTTTAGAAAATGAACCACCGTTTAAAACTGCCACGCCAAGAGGCTGAAGAGAATCAGGGACCACTGGAAGATGGATGAGCGGCATCCATGAATTATAAAACGGCCCCAGATTAATCCATCATATAAAAAAAATATACAGGGTGCGGCATAAGTTGCTTTACCGAGAATCGTTAATTATATTTGGCTGCACTGATTTGGCAACAATGAATTTAATATAGGCCGCGTGCAGTAGTAAGATGCAACATGGGTATTGAACACGATGGAGGACACTTTGAACAATTTCTGTTATAACTAATAAATATTATTCCTCACAAAGTGATGTCATTATTCTCGGTAAAGTGACCTACGCCGCATCCTTTATATAGCTATGCTTATAGTTGACTACGTGCTGTAAGTTTCAGCAATAAAACAACTACACTTTTAGAGGGCACACTACTTTGTATAACGCCCAGGTGCACACTAATGGGAATACCGATAGGCAACTGTGTAGTCAGCTAATACTGTATTGCAAACAATACGTGACATGCAATTTAATTTACCTATTTTGAACCAAATGGAATCTCACTGCAATACATTTGCACATACATCGGGGACCCAGGATATAAATATGAAAGTAGTTTGCATGATTTATAAGAACATTATTGCATTTGAAATGTATTTCAGTCATATAATCTCACTAACCTGCTACGATGCCTTGTAAATGGCGTATGCCTCCCTGGACCTGTCGTCTTCCAGGAGACCCCATAGAAATTGCACTCGAATTTAGTGCACTTGTATATTTAATTCAATAAACCGAATAACAATGTGTGTGTGGGGGGGGGGGGCAACACTCATAAGGATGGCCATTTTTATTGTCATTAGCAAAAATCTAAATTTGAAAGCATTTCAATTTGGATCCACGAATTCCCTCAAGCCTGTAGTTAATCTTCTTCTTTGCGATTCTTCGAAGCACGATGGTCAGCTTCTGGACATCGTTGTCTTTCAGCTCCTTGGCTTCGAAGTGTTTAATTAATGTGTGTGTGTGTATATATGCACACAATGTGTTGTAAAAACACCAGGCATCCAAGTGCCCCATTTCAACTTCAGTTAAAAACTTTTCACCCTGACCCGCAGGTCAACTCTGTGACCTCGAGGTTTATTGGCTTTCTGGCTCAATATCGCTGCTTAAATTGTATAGTTATCATGATTTAAGAATGGTATGTTTATTGGTATACGCTGTACTTAAATATTGAAAAAATACTCACTTTCACTGAAAATACACCTTAAAATTACATACAAATAATAGGCAACGTCTCAGGCAATGGGGCTTTTGATTTACGTACTAGGAAGGTGCACTGACTAAAACATCGCCCACATTAAATATTTGTCATGTTAAGGCAGTTCTATTTGTATTTGTGCCCCAGTATCAACGCAAATCAGCAAACCATTGGTTTTATTAATTGCACAGTTTACACAATATTTTCTATTGTTTTAACACTGCACTTCTGACAAAGCCACTACATTTGCACAGTATTCTTTATAGCCACACAACAACCATGCGCCACAAGAGGATAAACGATACAGATGAACTCAATAAAATATGGGTCGCAAAGCTTCAGACTCAAGGCACCCAGTTGCAAACATAATGGATATAAAATTGTTCTACAACAGTTTGAAAAATTTCTGTGTAGAAACATGTACAACGTCTGTAGAAGCCTTTTTTAAAAATACGACAGCAGTACTGTGGTTTGGTGATGAACAGCTGAGATATGCAGGTATCGCTATTGTTAGAGCAAAGGGCTCAATCATGGGGTTACGAATTTAAATTTAAGTCAGGGTTAACTCAGCATTTCATCCTTCCACACCAGAAGACATACACCAGCCGGTGACCACAAAGTGGGTGAAACCCCTGCAGTGGTTTATCTTTGGAGAAGGTGCACATTGTCATACATAGGTGAAAATCCACCCCAACAGATTAGGGCCTTCCTGTGGAATTAAGTGGCAACCAATGTTCTAAGGCTCGATTGGAAATGTTTACTTCATCACACGAGGCCATAAGGTCGACAAGTGTTTGGTGCAGTAAAACACAACGTAAGTGATGGCATGTTTGAGTAAGCAGAAGAGCTAACTGGAACACCCAATCACCATCTGTTTTGCTGAAAATTATCGTCGATAGGTGTTGATTCTTAATGCCGTGCTATCCACATATCTGCTGGAAATATTGTAAATCGTTAACCCATAATTATTATCTACAATGTGCCTTTACCATTGGAAAAGACGTTTAACTGTTTGTTATTGTTAGCACTTGAGTGAAAACAATATTCCTGAAGGTATTTTCTAAGGATTGTAGGAAAAACACCTGTCATCATTTCAATTTACCGATTTTATGCAAACTTAGTATATCGATGAGAGCGACAGTACATTATTTGTTTGCTAAACCAGCGACCTCTAGGTATGCTAACCAACACAGCACGGCAGGCCCCACACATCCCCATATTTAAGAAACGTGTCATGACTAGGTAATGTGGTGCAATGTTTTGCTGTAATCCCAAAGCTGTAGAGAACAGCTGTGAAAGAAATTTCGTAAGTAAGCTATGCCAGCGGCAGACAGGCGACTGTGTAACATTTGAATCACAAAGGAGTACCCATCACTCTCAAGAGATCCAAGTTGTACTAAAACAAGTGTTTGTGAACCGGTAATGATACCACGGTGCCCTGATTTACTAATAACGCAATGAACAAAAGCCACACGTTAACAAAATGTATCTCTTTTTTGATTACATTCTTAACACCAGACAAATACACGATATACACGAGGAATATCACGATTTACGCCCCCAGGGCGACCCACCCTATTCACGCTTTGATGGATTGTCATGATTCTGAATTTCTATTCGTAAGGATGCATTCCTGTTTTGTATTGTTTTCATCAAGTTAGCCATAGTATACTGATGTCGGTTTTCACAGCTCGATGCATGATAATCGCTTTTCAAAGTAGTTGGTTTTTTTCGGGATAGCCGTGTCATATTTCCGACACGGCTCAAGGAGGAGTACTCCACATTGCTTCCCCGAAAAATTTATTTGAACAACAATTATTATTCTTTTTAGTTGGCTCCATCAACATAGCTTTAACATTTGCATATTTAATACTATATATGTAATTTGCATAAATCACACATGATGCACTTTTACGTGGACAAGTCGATGCATGTATATCGCCCTAAAAAATGTTTTAACTCTTAGGATGACAATACATGAAGGGTCTAGTTGACCCCTTGGATTGGTTGGGGAAAAAACGGTTGCTTTTCCATCCTGCCGTAGGAAAGAAAATGACAGACCCTTAAACACACTCCTAAACATTTTATTCCGTGCTTTGGGATGCAATGTTGGACTGTGATTTAGAGCAATGTATTCTGTAAAGACTATAAAAGCAATACACATTTTAATGAAAGGCACTCCATTGTGTTTTTCTTCCTAGAGCATGGAACAAAATGTCTTCCTCTATTTTTTCACAGACTGTCATTGGCATGTGTATTTGGGGATCTCAAAAGAACACCGTGTAGTAGAGAAAGTTATAATGACTCTAATGCATTTCATTTGAGGAAAATTCATTAAATAGGGAGCTATTATAGAATAATAAACAAAATAATGACACGGCTATCCCGACATAACAGCTCGGAAGAGCAACCATCATGAATTGAGCCATGGAAAAAAACTAACACAAGAATGCCACAGCTATCCATGTATTCACACTGGGTTTAATTCTTCCAGGTAAGTAGAAATTCAACTACTTGAAAAAAACTGTTCAATAATATGGAAAATGTGCATTTTAATGAGACAAAGCAATGGTATTGCAAATAATCAAGTGAAGTAGAAAATGAACTTAAAGCCTCAAGTCATCATCACCATTCATATATTCTTCTCTCAATTCTCCTGGCTGAATATCTTACATCAGATTTCTGAAACGTTATGGGAATCCTTTATGCCGCCGTATTCATGTTACATGACTAGTGATCTGCTCGCATCTGGCTCTTCACTAAACTGCTTACCTTTGTCTAAATTAAATAAATAAATGCGGTAAACAAAGTTAATGTTGATGAATCTTTGCGTTTGCATCGATCTTTTATTTTTATATAAAGTTCACCAATTTTTGCTCTTAACAGAGGAATGTGAAATTTCCAACATTGCCTCATGGCACACCAATGCAATTGCGACTGCCCCATTGCTCATTTTCCTATAGAGATGCCACAACCTTAGTCGTAAAAAAAAAGCTCTTTTTAGAAATACCATAAATCCTTTGCACTGCTGACCAACCCTATGAAAAATTGCACAGAAATGTTAACTATCCTGTTGAAATGCATTGAGTGTCTTCTGATTTTCATCAACATATAACTGCCATGCTATCAGTTTATACATAAACGTTTTATAAATCACGAATTTAATGTGTAATAGCTATTTATATAAAACTAACTTGTGCTTTTATTACATCATGGTTTTTTCCCGCTACTATCAAAATCGCTTTTTGTTTGATATTTAAATTGGCAACGTTTGAGTCAATGGCCCTTCACAGCACAGAGGCCACACAGATTGCGTTTAGGATGTTAGAGACTGCACCTTAACACCATTGGGGCCTGATAAGAATTATTTCTGATTACCACATTTTAAATAAATAATACGAATAGTTAATCTCTCGGCTGGCCGGGGACCGCCTCACCTCAGAGAGAGCTGCAAGCTGTTGCTGATGAAAGCGACGTCTGGTCGACCATGCTTGGACTGCTGCCGCCACGACCCTCACCAGGACAAGCGGACTAGAAAATTGATAGATGTTTATTATTACAGCAGAAAAATACCCAGTGAGATTGCAAGCTTTTTACGGGATTCCCGCGACACTACAAAGATGTGAATTGCTGACAATAATAAAAAATATATACAAGATTCATAAGTAACCAACATTTTAATCAACCAACAAAAAACCCATTTAATATAAGATTAAGGCTGTGCATTGTGATAGTGAAAATAACTAAAGCATATTAAGGG
>JAZEWU010000010.1:3072338-3102216 GCA_036362915.1 Geotria australis
GGCTAGATTCATGGGAAAAAAAATTGGGAATGCACCAAAAAGATCACAACGATTCTATCTTGTCTGAAACTCTCTTCCCTAATCTCCATCATCTCACTATACATCTATTTTTGGTTACAGCAAATTGTTATCTCTTCTGTCATCTCAGTAGTTTCTCAGAGATGTAAAGGGTGGGCTCCAAATTTAGTTTTCCATCAAGCTGCCAATGGAATGGCAATGACCATCGCCTGGATGAGTGCTCACTCTATTGCGTTATGATTCTTGGCATCAGTGTTTGTAACAATGAGTTAGTTTACTAACAAGGGCCAACTGGACTTTAACAATGGGAAAATGTACGCCTTCCAAGTTGGCGAAAAGTACATCCATCCCAATAAATGCATCACAACTAACGGCCAATTCTGGAGGAACTGGAATTTGGAGTGTTTACAGGAGTCCGTAGCAGTGTTTCAGCATTAAAATGAACCATATACTATAATGAGTTGCCACACCGTCTTATTTATTTATCTATTCAATTCACTGCTTGTTTTATTGAACAAGCAGTGCATCACTGCTTAAACTTCCCAAACATATTTAAAAGCACATTAATTATTATTTATCAATGAATCTGCATTGTTTTTATCGCAACAGTGTATCTTGTTGATTTTTAGGATTGTAAACATTACAGCTGCGAGATTCATTACAGGATCATGATTCTTATAATCAAGTTTGGTAATGGGATCAGTGTAATCATATAATTGTGGGAGGGGGCGCGTGGGAGGGAGTTAAGTGGAATCACCATGGAAACACAGCCAGTGCCGAAGTAATACACTTCAAACAAGATTTACATTTTCGGCTGGCCAGTACCACCCAAATTGTGATGAAGTTTTACATCAACAACGTGCATACATATCCATAACATTATGGTTGTAATCGATCCCTATACCAGTTAGCAGACATTGACCAGAACCACCATCGAAATGCGGCTGATGCCGAGTGAATGGAATTGGCCTGATTCAACCCCAATTTCACAGTGACGTACAGGAAAATCAGAAGGAGCCATGGGGCCTGGACTGTCTATATCTTTATTAAACCTAAATAAATCATGATTTAGTCAGCATAATAAATATTGAGGTTAGCTTCTTTTACAATGATTGGTGCAGTGACAAAGTGGTGACCTGAGTTAGCTTCTGGCCCATGGTTGACATCAGTGGTGAGAGATTTGTGAACCGATTGCGAGTCATCACCCCCTTTACTAAACTCACATTGTCCACCGCATGGGAATATGGTCCAACAACCTCCATGACCACCACAGCATTGGAAAGCCCAAGCATTGGATTGATAAAAGGTAACGAGTAACACTATACTTATTTATTTGGTCTTGCTCAGAAAAATATATTGCAGTGTTCTTATATTAGCACTGGTCTTAAGCAAGTGGTAGAAATGTCAGTGGCAGTGACAAATTTACCTACAGAATAACTCTCGTTTTCTCCTCGCCAATTTGCAGATTGGCTATACCATGACAATAGGTGAAGTTTACTTCATAAATTCTATTACATATGGATTGGCGTTGAACAACCTTGTGACAAATATTGAAATTACAGATTTCATTCTATCGGAGACTACAATGTCACAATTCAATTGCTCTTATTAATGAACCTGTATTGGAGCCTACAAGAGTCCTTAACAGAAGTGCATTAAATTGCATACCACACACAAGCCCACAAGGGTATTTTTGGATTTCTATCAGCCATCTGACAGATGTGATAAATAGTGCAGCTTACAGGAGTATTGACCCTGTTTTCAGCAGAAGCCCTGGTTAAACTGCTACATTCATTATATTGTTCACAGGCAACTAAACAACGTATAGAAATGAAATGGCATGAGCTTTACTTTTAAAAATATTCAATGCCTGTAAATCCACTAACATTTTCCATTAATTTGACCACCGAGAATGACACAAATACAAAATGTTAGCCCTTCAGTGTTGTATTTATGAAAAAATGTATGAACTTCACGACATTACAATTTTACAATGATCTACAATAACAAGGTATTTAAATTTTGCAAATACCCATTTGTAAAACTATCAAACCAACGTAGAGGCAAAAATCCACGTGTCAGCTGTTGCCTGTCAACCTCCTTCCCTCTGGAAGTGTCAACCCACACATGCATGTAATCTAGGCTGGGTCTCACGGCTAGAATTGATGGTGCCTTGTAAATCCAGTCCACTGCAGTACAGTATTCCACAATATGCACAATCATAGGCATTACGATTAGCGTCTCAAATTATAATGTAGCGTTACTGTGTGCGTGCCAAATTCTACATATCGTGCATACTGCTGTGATGACTGAGGCGAAAGCCATGTTTAAAACTGGACCTGTGCAATGCCACTGAGTAAAGCAGGGTATGTTAGCAATGAAGAAGACAGAGTAGTTTGCAAACGAGCGGCTTTTATGTAAATTGAATGTTTAAAACATTCTGCGCATTGCTATAGAGCAAACACAAGACCAAGCTAAGTGGTGAGATCCATCTTCTGCCTTATATGTGACTGGTGGTCATCATCATAATCATCAGTCATGATCTATCCACTGCTGGATAAAGGCCTTAACAAACTGGTTGCATCTCTCGTAATTTTGCAACGCAACAACGATCCAGAACCTGCACGTGGGCCAATTTCATCGCTCCATCTCCACGGTGGATGTCTCCTCGATACAAAAATGCATATATATTCTAAACATCACAACTGCAGCTATGATTCCACAGACAAGGAAATAATCTAAGTAGAGATTCGGTGATGTAAAGAAGTGGTACTTAAGGGTTTGTTCAAATAACTGCAGATATCATGCCACACTTTTCAGGAGTCTTTCATATTATTATTTGTATTGTTATTTACCCATGAGTCTCAAAACATTTTCAGGAGGGTCCTGCCAAGTTTTCATAGTACAGGGCAATGTTGCTATATGCATCCCAATTAAGTAATTTGCAGGTAATTTTTTTAGCATTGGGTTGTTTAGCCAACCCCAGTTATATTGGCTTTTTTTGTTTAGCTATGGGAGGAATCTGGATAACCCAGAGAAAACTTGTTCAGAACAGAGAAAGTACATATTTAGAAAGATTCCCGAGTCGGGAATCAAGCTCGGCCCCTTTTTGTTTACAGCACAAGTGTTACCATTGCACCTCCCTGTTGCCCGAAAATTTGGATCATAATTTAGTTGTGGATAATGATGTTAAGTACCAATAACAACCATCGCAACACAGTCAAAGTAAGTTGTTGACAACAAGGCCAGTCTTTGTCCACGAATGAACGGCTCAATTTTTTTGGGCAAAATAAAATAGCAGCTAATGTAAACCACATTTTCAGCCCCACTCACCCGACAGATGAAACACTCGGGATGCCACACAGTGTTGAGGGCAGACAAGTAGTTCTCCATGATCGCACGGCTGCAGCCATTACACTTAGGCGCAAACATCTCGTAGTAGTCTTGCCGGCAGTATGGCTTTCCATCTCTCTCGTGAAAACCTGAATCATCACAGTGAGGGAAGACAAGACGGTCCTAATCAGAGGCCTTGGAAGCACTCACATTAAATGTGTTACATTACTAGCTTGTCAGAAACTTTTTTATTTGAAATTCATGTTTTCTATAAAAAAAAATCTGCTTGGTGGATATACTAAGTATATTAAAATATATATGTACTGGCGTCTCATCCTGGGTATAGCCCTGCCTTGCGCCCTGTGACTGCTGGGATAGACTCCGGCTCACCGCGACTCTGTACAGGATTTAACGGTTTCTGATAATGGATGGATGGATATACGTACTCGTGACGAACAGTGGCGCAGAGGTTAACACATGCACCACACACCTAACCACTCGCGTTCGATATCCATTCACAGCGAACATCAGTGGTGAGTGGCTATCTGAATCCCCCTTCACCAACCAACACCGACGAGCATGGTGAAGCAACCCCCATGACTGACATGATATGGGGGAGTTTTTCATCCAGCAGATGATTGACAAAGGGCTGAACAGTTTAATTTATTTTACAAATCTACAGTAGTGAAATTAGTGTTTATGTAAAAAAATAAAATGTTTATGAAATAAAATACTTAAGTTTAAATAATTGTTAATAAAACTAAAATTCAATATTCCTTTGAATATCATGAGAAAAGCAGCTTGTGAGTCGTCACAAAACAAGAGTGCCCGAGTTAACGTTATGGCTCATGTACTTTGTAAATAGTGGCTCATATCAGCCTGGAGTTGTTTGGCTAGGCAGCCCTGCCTATAGATCCATGAACGCTCTGTCAATTCAATGATGTCGTTAGATTTACGGTCGAGAAGTAATCCAATAGATGCAGTATGTTATTGTTTATTTTTCACATATTATTCCATCCCGTGCACTTTCAGAAAATTATTACTTTGCTCATTCACTCTGAAATCCGCAGCAATAATGCTTAGTGCTGTAACAGACACAACGTTGGCTTAAACAACCGTACTAAATGACAAACACATAATAATAACATGAAATTAGACGCTCTATAAATGCTATTATTATTATGTGGATTTCAATTACATTTTGTTAGAATGATGTGTATTTTTATGTATTAATTAGACCCACAATATACAAAACATTTACATAACCAAAAATGCTACGTAGAATATTCCCAGCAATTAATTTGTGTCTAAAATGCTTTGTGTGCTAATAATGTCCACTTCCTTCATTGTAGACATATGAAAATAATAGCTCAGTGGATGAGTACATTCACAGACCATGATCACATGTTAATCTTCAAGCTCTAATTGCATAATTTTTCCGCCGTGTATTTTACTCAGTTTGTTATACTTATTTCTAAACTCATGCAAGCGTATAACGATATACAGCTTACTGACATTAAACCACTATCGTTGAAGGCCTTCCTGTATTGTTTTGGTCATGGGGGTTGGTTGAGGGGTGGAGCAATTGTTTTTACTCTGCACTATGAAACTGAAGACCTGAGTTTGATTCCCGACCGTATCTAAGATCTATGGAAAGTGACATCTCAACTAGTTCTGAGTTGCCAGTGTGGTGACGTATGCTCATACAATCCCAGTGATCTAAAACAGCATTAAAAAGTCCTTAATCCGTAATTGGATGGACAAAGAGCTGTAGATAATGATATTTATATTCACAGCATACCGTTCATATTGGAAATATTCCGCAAAACACTCATTAATAAAACTCAATCAAAACGTATACATTAGTAGATTCAACATACAAAACTGAACACAATATATTGAAAACACTTAGGCTCACCAGATTTTACTTTTAACAATTCCTGTGTGAAGAAGTAATGTAAAGTAGTTATATAATTTGAATAATTTGCACAGTTTTTCAGCATAATTCCAGTAGTGTTGTGCAAAACTATTTATTATTGCCCAGACTTGTGTCCCCAACAACTGCATAGTGCAGCCCAAAATGAGACGTGACATCCATGTTAATGGCCTGCCACATAGTGGAGGAAAGTAACATTACAGCATGAAAAGGCTGTTGTATCCTTTGTTCCTCACAGGACCGTTGCCCCCTACGAAGACATGCTGACCTTTATAAAGTGCCTTTGTCCATTACAAAGCTCCAGCGAGCATCACTGTGTGGCTGTGCTGAGCTATATTCTGTATGTCTCTGCTACCAGAAATAATAATAAAAGTCAAACTATACTGATTTCTTGCTCAAATTAGTAATCAGGTAGTACCCACCTCCTGGTTAAAGCGCTGAGCCAGTTGTAGAAACTCCAAATTCATATGGCAGGGGAGAGTTATGCCATAGGATAACCACTGCTGACCTGCCCACAAAGTGGAACTTCCGCAGAGGGATGTGGCCTCAATCAATCCCAAACAAGGATTTTAACTCCCATACTGCCGTTTGAGAGCTGCTTGCTCAACCACTGTGCGACCTGGCCGGTTTGGTTAATGTATGGTATGAGTAACAGTGCATGCTGTGGCAAAAGTGCAGATGGGTGCCATGTGCTTAAATAACAACACAATGCTTAAAATGTGGCAGTATTTCACCAATTATACGAGAAAAAACCCAGTAAAATAAGAATGTCAATGTTGGCATTGTTGTTTGGCTGCGTTATTGATAATCCTGGGCCACCAACCTTCTTCTCCAAATGGCCGGCCACACTGCGCACAAAAGAAATGCTCTGGATGCCACGTCCGGTCCAACGCCGTCACCACTCGCTGGTTCCAACAAAAAAAAGACCCACACCACATGGCCATACACAAGGCCATGCAACATATGGAGAAGTAATTCCATAAATATGTGGCAGATATTCAACACTATACACAGTACAGACATTATGCAAATAATTAAAGAACTGTAATTAAGTATTAACAGTATCCAGTATGTGCTTGCATTTAGTAAAAATTGCCTTGAAATGACCCAGCCCTTGTTTCACAGAATGCTATGGGTCAATTGGGGACAACGCAATGCACGCTGCTTTGAAAGGCATCATTCATTCAATTATCTTTATTGGCTACAGCTGGTGCGACTACCCAGGGAAAACACACTGTGGCGTTTAAAGGGTTAAAAACCAGCACTGTGTTTAGTGACAATATGCCAGGCACCAAACACTTCAAGGCCGAGCTGAAAGACAACGATGTCCAGAGGCTGACCATCGTGCTTCGAAGAATCGCAAAGAAGAAGAACTAGTTGTGAACTCATTGAAACCGCTGGGTGGATATAGATCGGTTGGGGGAGAGTGCCAATTAGGATAAAAGAGCAGTCAGGCAATTGTTACTTTATAACACTAACACAGCTATTTTCAGATGTATTTCTATACAGTAATTGAATATTTATGTTCATTACACACGTACCGGTAATAATATCAAATCATTCCTTTTCTAAATCATTCCTTCTTCAGCGATCCAGTACGCAAAAATATGATGTATCCATGCAAAAATTGTACGCAAGACTTTTTTTGATGTATAACACGACATAGCCACCTTCACAGCATGTACTTTAAATATATATTAAACAACCAAAACTTTCATGAATACCGGCCAAAAAAAAATCGTATTAATTTACACGTGATTAGTTGTGACATATGTGACGTAAGAATAATTGCGGTCTAGCAATTTGTACAAAATGGGCATTTAAGAATCCCGCCATGAGCTCGAAAGTAAGCCATAGCTGATGAAATAAGTCTACAAAATGAATATGCGAATTGCTATCTTATACACTCACATCCATTACTGCATCATTACAGTAGGCGCAGCGGGGTGAGAAGAGGCTGTGATAATCCGTTTCGCAGTACGGCTGCCCGTCCTTCTCGAAGAAGTTGCGCGAGCCGATCTCCGCCTGGCAATGGACGCACACGAAATGCTCCGGGTGCCACGTACGCCCCATGGCAGTCACCACCTGCTGAGCGCAGGCAGAAACGGGCAGACGCGACGGGCAAACCACCCTTACGGTTACAATAAGCCGAGCAGTAGGTAAAACGACGGCACGCTCGTGTCGTGTCCTCGAGTGGACCAAGGGACCTGTTTATATTTTCGTGAATGCCTTTAAATTAGACGAGTGCAAAGACCATCCGAACCCCACCACCACCTGCGTAGAGCCTACCTGCGCTGTTTTGGAAATAATATTAGCCCGCACCGACGCACCTCTGAATAACATCACAGCCCACAAGCAGGGTCGGTTGTTCACAGCACTGCATCCGGCCAATGCTAATTTTAACACACTACATTGGGTATTTTTTAAAGGATTGAATTCACCTAGGGAAGGACCAATACTGGATCAGATAATCACCAGTGATGTTAGCCATGGCCTGGAATCGTATTCGGGCTGTTGGGTTCTTGGTGTAGCATGCTGACCGCTATGCTACTGCTCTCACACACACACCTTTAGAAGGTGGTTAACATTTGGCTTATGCTTAAATCACAAATCCTTTCCTCCTCAGCAACCTTTAGCGTTTTCTCTATTGACACCGAACTCTCAATCTTGACCAATATTAAGTGTCTTAGAGGCCCAGCGGTACAGTTATAAACATGAAGTAAATTACAATCCTCTTGTCAATCCACTACTGGATGAAGGCCTCCCATACCTTTCGGCCACGGAGGTTGTTTAATCATACTTCACAATACTGGTCAGTGCGGGTTGGTGAAGAAGGAGGCCCGAGACTAGACCAGTGCCTTTCACCACTGACATTATTAGCTGTGGCCGGCAACTGAATTCGGTAGTTAGATAAATAGATGTTTATTAGTTGGTTCGTAGTGCAGTATTGCAACGCACCCAGTGCCCCTAACCCACCTCTACCAGCCTTTGACTTACGTAAACAGTCTTTAAGACTACATAGAAAATCACTGCACCATTCCCCAAAGTACTGTATCTTGTTCAAAACATTCGTAAGCAAAAGAGGCTGCTGGTTAACTAACAAACTCCAAGGTGCTGTGCCCTCCTGCTATGTGACACCACCTGTCAGGATAGAGCTGGAAATCTAGTTTGAGCTGAAAACCACTACAATTCGTTCCACCAGACACGCGCATGCCTACCTGCCCAACGATCGGCTTGTGGCAAGCGGCGCACACTCCCTTGGCCACGATAGTGACACCCTGGCGGTTGAGGTCTGACTGTAGGCTGCCCAGCATGCTGTCCAGCTGTCTGCTGCCCTGCTGAGGAAGGGCTGGCAACGGAGGCTTTTGCGGTGGAGTTGAAGCAGGCTGAGGTTCTTGGGGCTCTCGCTGTGGCGCTGGCTGTGGCGCTGGCTGTGGTGGTGCCACCTGATATACATACAAAACGTCAACATAATTCCATCACTTCCCTGCTTTAAAAAAGCACGGTTAATTTTGGCTGTTGGAACGCGCGCGGCATACCAAAGGAGAAAGTGACTGGAAAGAACTTGCCTGGCGTTTTGGAATGAGTGGAGGAGGGAGGGGAGAATGGAGTTTAGATGGTAAAGCATCGCCGAGATTTAGCTCTGGAAGCTGTGAAATAGGAACACGTGGAATTTTTACAAACGGCCTGTATTTTGAAGTGCACATTTCAATGGAAGCAAAAAAGATGCATGCACAGGTGTTAATTGAGAAAATGAAATGTTAAAAGACTAACATGCATCAAATTGGAAGTATAAACAAGCAGGGCTTTGCGAAAAATATTTCTCACATCAAGCAAGTTTTCTTAAATAACATAAATGCTAAAGATAGCATGTATATTTCTCGACGAAAATAAACATTTCAATGCATCCAATGACAAAAGCATTTCATGCCTTTTCTACAGTTGAATAGGAAGGAGCAGGCATGGCTTCATGATATGTAAATTGGACCTCCTGGGTAGGTGACCGTGCCTGAAATATAAAAAAACACGCAATTACGAGCAAGGCACAGGGTATTGTTATAAATTGGTGAAAGGACTTGTAGATGGTTTAATGCTCTATTTGCAGATAGAATCATAATAACACAATCAAGCCCACCACAGGTTCCAGTCCAATTTGTTGCCACCATAAGGATTGTGCCACAGGATAGCTACTTGTCAAATGGTAAAATAAGCATATTCACAAATTAGCTCAGACATCTGCGAATCGCATACACGATTTTGAATTGTTGGTGCTTGTAAGTCCATGTCTAATGGTTAACCCCCACAATCCGTAACACATTACCATCTGTATGTGACGCCGAGCATATTTTAATCAGTGTACGTATGAATGTCTGTCTCTCATTCTTCATGTGAATGATAACTTTCTCTTTAGAGTAGCCAGAGGACAATTGTGGTGATTGCCAATAATTACGGCATGACTTGGCCAAAGGCTTAGTTTTACACTTCATTACAATGACATAATTTACCGACAGCAATTTGAAGATAAATAAATAAGTATTGCCAGTGCACGGTCAATTCACTGCTGGATGAAAACCTCTCCTCTAGCCATATCGTTAATTGAGGGTCGTTTAACCACACCTCATCAAACTGGTTTAGTGTGGGTTGGTGAAGTTAATGGGCGTCCAAGCACCAAATCAGATGCCGGTCTCCACTGACGGCGATCATAGCCGGGAATCCGGCTCAGGTCACCGGGTTCAGTGTGATGCACTCACCGCTGCGCCACCACTCCCCCATCCCACTGCAATATATTACGCTTTAATATTATAAACGCTTATTTTCCAAAATTATATACGTTCAAAGCATTTAACTAAATAATTGAACAGTGCAAGGATATGAAACGGTAAAATTTTACATTGTTATCAGGATAGATCGTTGTGACACTGATAATGACAGCTAGTCAAGCAAGTCAGCATGCCTGTGGTGATTCATCAAAGGGGATGTCGGTCTGGCAGCCAACAGACACCCTGGCTCGGGGTGTTCTGCTGACGCTCGTCGTTGGGAACACCAAAGGCTGTTGCAGCTGCAGCAATAAGGAGTCTAGCTCAGCTGTGATGTGTTGCTCAGCTGGAGATGGGGCATCCATATGGCCCAGAGGATGTGTAACTTTGGCCAATTCTGGCGATTCACGTGGCAGTGGTGGCGGTGGCGGTGGCGGTGGTGGTGGTGTGGGTGATCTGGGCTCCGGCTGTGGATGGGGAGCACGCCCCGGGGGGGTTGGCGGTTCTGATGGCATCGGTGGTGAAAACTGTGTCTCCACTTTGAACATGTTTGGCGGTGACGGTTGATGACGTGGTGGAGGAGGTGGTGGAAGGGGTGGAGGTGGGGGTGGAGTCGGTGGGAGAGGAGGAGGGAAAGCAGGAGCGAATAAGACTTTGCGGGTTTGAAGAGGAGAACAAGCTTTTGAGAACATCGTGACTGCAGGAGGAGAGTTCTTTTGTAAAGGCATTTCTTTTTTCTACGGGGAAAAAAGGAAAGAACAAGAATTGCAATGAAAAACTCTTTTTGTTACGCAAGTGAATGTCATGTGCAATTGAACTGTGTATGCAATCACGTGTTGATTGAAGTGATTTCATGCTTGCCTTTTGTTCCAAAATAGGTTCAGACATAACAATAACCCCCTCGGTGAGCCACTCGTCCACCGGTTTCTTGGCTTCTACCTCTTCCTTCTTGAAGATTCCCAGCCTGCTCTGCAGCTCTTGTATGACTTTGTCCTGTTTCATCGACTTGTTATAGATCACAGGTCCCATGCGCTTTCTTGGCTGCTTACTATTGTACATTGGATGAATATTGGTGGTCTCTTTGGTTCTCTTAATAACGAACTTAATCTGTGTGCATATCGACAATAGGAATAAGACAGCGAAAAAGTTGCAAGTGGTGAAAGTAAAGTGAGAACAAAACATCAACCATATGCAAATATACTGATGTAGGTTTTCACAGCTCGATTCATGATGGTTGCTCTTCAGAGCTGTTCTTTCGGGATAGCCGTGTCGAGGAAGAGAAGGAGATCGCTCGAGAGAGGGAGAGGAAGATCGCCAGACACGGCTATCCCGAAAGAACAGCTCTGAAGAGCAACCATCATATGTAAATAGACAGTGCTTGCGGTGGACAAGAAGTGAAATGTAACTGCATAGAACATACGCTTTGCAATCAGGCTCCAATTTGTGTTAGTACAAAGCCATGCCACGTGTATTGCTGTTTTTAACAAAATCAAGAGGTTTTCAATTCAGCTGCCCACTTATCACCTTGAATAAAATACGCAATTAGTGACGTAATAAAGACGAATACTTACTCAAGCCTACATTTTTTTAATCATCGCACGTATATATGGGAAACGCAATTAAAAAGTTACAGCGTTCAAAACCTTGATAAGTTAAATACAAGGAGGGTGTTGAGTTCACACTGGAGATGTAAGTAAACATTTTAGTAAAATGCTCACAGCCCGCGGGCTCACAACAGGCATGTGGTGAAAGTTAGCTGAGTGCACATCAGTTACAAGCCCATGAGTGCCAATGAAATAGAGCAAGCGTGCCTGCCGAGATGCAGAAACCTTCTTGATGCCCTCAGGAGGAAGAGCTGGAGGAAAATCAAAGGATTCAGATTGAATCACCACAGAATCTCCCGCTGCCTCATGCCCAGAATCTGAAGAAATATTCTCTTTTTCATCCTCTCTTGTGTTCCCCGCAGTGCCTGGAGTGTCAGGTTTGCCATCTATAATCGAACACGCTACCACCTCTCCTCCTCCATTGTTAATGATATCTGTTGGAGTTGGAAAATCGCTTTTTGACTCCGTATGGAGCATTTTTAAGGCCTTGGCATGTGGAACGTCTAATTTGTATGCGGAACGTGTTTCCAGTGGAACAGATGGAAGGCTTGATACTTTTGCCCTCTCTGTTGGTTTCGTAAGAGGCATCGCGGTCGTTCCTTGCGGACTGTTTCCAAAATTTGACGTGATGCCGTGCTGTGACGACATTGCAGGGATCACCGGCGTTTTCTCCCATGGCTCATTAGTTTTCACGCATGAGAGTGCAGCGTGTGCCATATCTGGCTCTGTGACCATTAGCAAACAGCTACTCTCCGTTGCTTTGACAGCAGCCATATCACCAGTTGACGCACTACTTTTTTTTACGTATATTTTTGGAAATTCTGAGAAAACTATTTGTGACTGAGCCTTAGCTTGAGGATTAGCACCATCTCCCGATTGCACCGCCGATATTTGGTTGAATGAAGCCAATGCAGGCACCGAGTTCTGTGTAACCACGCAGGACTGAGACTCTGACAGTGGAGACGCACTGGATGTAACTTCCTCAGGATTCAGGAGCATTCCATGGGCGGAAATTGTATCTTCCATTCGTTCGGCAGGCAAACACTTTGTCACGGCGGTATCTGAAATGTGTAATACTGCCACAGTTTGGTTTCCTTGTAAGCTTTGCTGCCTTTTATTTCCAGTGGTTACGGAATCGGTAATACTATGAATCTTATTCCCTGGGCCATCAATACTTGATGGCTCTGGTATTTTATTGCAAAGCATTTCGATGCCTGGTGCAGCTGTCTTCTGAGAAAAATACTGTTCTGAAGATTGATCTGTTTTGATAGCGAATGGAACATTCGGTTTAGCTAGGTCTATACTTTTTAAATGTAGAGAAAGTTCACCAGCTTTCAACGAGGATAACACAAGTTGACCCTGTGAGCTCTTTTTTGATTTCACATCACAAATCATATCACCCCGATTGACTTGCTTTGCTTCCTGAAGTTCTTTACATTCTAATTGTTTCGAGGGGGCCTTCTTTTGAATCTCCTTCACTCGTTCAGTGTCCACTGAGCTCACGTCATGTTCATTATACAATATTTTTGTTTTATTCAGGGCAAGAGGTAATGCATTCACAGATGATAATACGCTATTTATGTCAGAGGTTGAAAGGTTAAGTGATAAGGCCTCTTCATTAATGCAGAGAACCTCAAGAGGGCTTGAAGATCGAGAGGACAGATTGGGAGAGGTGGATGCTACGTCTGGCAAGTCCACCTGTAAGTGAAGACCATTAGTCATAGCAGCAGAGGGGGTCAGGTCTGACCCGGAATCCTCCCTCGTGCCCTTCGTTTGCAGTTTGTTTCTCTTCACGAGAGAAGGCGTGCTTATCATGTTTGAGAGAGCCTTGTCAGTCGACGTGAGGTCTGTCTTGAGAAGACAGACATCACGTGGTATACATTCATCAGAAGGTGCTGAAAACTGTTGGCAGAAGGGATTACAGAACAGTGGGGAAACAGTAATAAGGCCAGAATATTAAAAGAGAAAATATAACACAAGACATCAAAGAATGAGAGAAGCAACTGAAGCAACATAAAGAGTATTAGGAATAGGGTTTTGCATTGTGACAGCTTGGTGTTTGTAGTTTGCGCCACAGGGCTGTGCGCTGACAGCCATTTCCACAGTGCATTCCCTGAACAAAGCATACATTTCGCATTACGGATACCAACACCTGGGCCGTTACATCAGCCGCTGCTTGCGTGACTTTCCATGAACGCAATATGTGGGGATTACATGGGGAATTAGGGTATCTTTCTTAAAGCCTCATAGTGTGGTTGCATTTATACAAACATTAAAAGGAAGGACCACCGTCATGAACAGTTGTGTTCTCAGGTGCATCTCTTTCAAGAGCCCAGAGGCCTTAAAGGAAGAATATAAGTTGACACGAGGAGACAACAAAAGGGTTAGAAACCTCATGGGCCTGATGGGCCCTCTTCTGTAATCCTACCACGTAGGTTTTAATGTTTGCACTGCATAACCTTTCAATGTGTTTTCGACTTGTACCCCATGTTGGCTGGCACTACATCATGCCAATCAACAGGCAGTACTACCCGATATCACATCAGAGAAGCCTCTTCTGTTTTCTCATACTTTCTGCTGCGACCCATGCAGGGTCTGCTGGGGACCTGACTGCTCAAACCTTTGGGCATACTTGCCATCCATCCATCCATTGTCATAAACCGCTTAATCCTGTACAGGGTCGCGGTGAGCCGAAGCCTATCCCGGCAGACACAGGGCGCAAGGCAGGGTTATACCCAGGGTAGGACGCCAGTCCATCACAGGGCACCGGGGGCAATTTAGTCAGCAGCCCAATTAACCTATGCAGCAACATGTCTTTGGGAATACTTACATTGGTCTGTATTTTGAAGTCTGAAAGGCAGGCCATGAGCTCATCCAGTTCTCTGGTGGCGGAGGAAGCAGACATTCGGGACGGCTGGTGAACTGGAACAGCATTGCACATCTGAGCAGATGAGGGGGGACTGAAAGACATAAGGTGAAAACAGACCGTAAATTACCACACAAACAGCCACTCGAGCACCCATACACAAATAAAGTTAAACAAAATGCATATCCACAATTATCGTTTACATATTTTAGAACAGAAACCAAACTACGTTAAAAAATATGGTTTGAAAAACAAACCGAGAGAAACGCTTCTGCCCTATTATTATTTTCATCATCATTGTCAGAAACCAGGATAGGCTTCGGCTCACCGCGTCCCTGTACGGGATTAAGCGGTTCTGACAATGAGATGAGATTGTCAAAAACCGCTTAATCCTGTACAGGGTCGTGGTGAGCCGGAGCCTATCCCGGCAGACACAGGGTGCAAGGCAGGGCTATACCCAGGATGGGATGCCAGTCCATCACAGGGCACTGGGGGAAATTTAGTCAGCAGGCCAATTAACGTATGCAGCAGTATGTCTTTGGACTGTGGGAGGAAACTGGAGTGCCCGACAAAAATCCACGTGGACACGGGGAGAATATGCAAACTCCACACAGAAAGGCAGCCGAGCCGGGATACAAACCCAGGACCTTCTTGCTGTGAGGCGGCAGCACAACTCACAGCACCACCATGCCGCCCCCCAGTATTATTTTGTTAAGAGGAAATCATATAGATTAAATAATAAAGTCCTTAACTTAAGGTAAAAGTATGTTTTCATTTGTTTCTTTTTTTAAATGTTAGAACAGAAACCAAATGACATTTGAAAATACGGTTTGAAATACAAATGAAGACAACAGCATCTGACCCATTATAAAGTTAAGAGAATATAATATATGTTATAATCAAAGTCCTAAAATTGGAGGTAAATGCATGTTTTCATTTGTTTATTGCTTCAAACCACAGTGCATAAGTATGGAAATGCATAACCCTTATCACCACGTTTTAGCCAAGCGCTATAGCCAAACCTAACCGAAAATACCACAAAAGCCCATGTGTTAAAAAAAAAAATCCATATACACACTATAGGTCATTGAACAATACTATAAAATACCAAGAGCAAAGATCAAACCCACATTTTCTTACTGGAGAGTCAAGAAAAATCAGTGTCACGGAAAACTCTCTGTGCACAGACGAATATCTCACGGGAGTGAATGTGTGCGTGTAAGGGCTCTTAGACTTTCACATTTTAAACTTTACCAAAACACACACCACCATTTTATTACCTCGTTACAGCAACAAATCGATTGTTGGACTTTAAGTTTATAGTACGCCCCAAAAATGTAAATATTTTACAAAGTCGTTCAATTAACTAATGGTCCTGAAAAAAGAAACTAAACGTTTGTTTCCCCTCTCCAAAGATTACCTACATTTTCTGAACTATTGATTACATTTGCACACGTTACATTTAAAGCTATAATCTATTTTACTTTTTAAGATTTTTCCAAGCTACAACAACAAACTATGTACATTGTGATACGTAAAAACAAAGTGGTTTGTTGCTTAAAAGAGTTTTGGCAGGTCCTCACCTCCTGTTTAAAGTCACGAGTTGTTTATGGAAATCCTGCATTGCTATGGAGGGGTCACACCATGCCACAACCATTTTCCTTCATTACCCCCCCCCCCCAAAGATGAAGGACTGTGTTCAACCCTGGTAAATGAACATTCGACCTTGCAAGCCACAGCTGTAGAACAACTGAACCACTTGGCCATATCACATCAGTGATCACATTAGTATTATTGTAGAGATAACACTGCATTGCAATTCACAGTAACGAACAAGAATGCCCAAGTATAATGAATTCTATTTTATGATATATTTAATGGCTCACTGAACCATAGCTAAATTAACATGTTTCAGCTTGCTGCTCTTCACCCTGTCACACGTTTACATTTCTAGATTAATGCACAACGCCATGAGTCTCCTTCATCACATATCAGCAGCTAATTACGGCTGTTGAAGCTTGTGATGCAAGTCTAATTTATCTTTTGTCTTACAAAAATCTAAAGTAGAGTTATATTACTGCATAGGTTGCATTTTGCAGCTCTCATATGTCTGCGGCTTCAACCATGCATTGTCCGTCATAATATCAGATTTTTCACTCTACGGGTCAGGATCTTTTAAGTTCTTGAAGGAACTGGGGGGCGAAATGTTGAACACCAGGTCTAATAGTACCCTGGTACAGCCTAAAACTAATGAACTAAGGCCTTAGCAAGTGAAGCAGTACAACCTGATATCACACCGACGGTGCAAACTAATACTGAGCTTTCCTAACAAATCATTGTTGATTCACCACAACATCTGAATTAGAAATGTATATACAATATTGTACACATTCACACCCAATCCTATTATTAAAATGGTGAGATAAATAAAAACCAAGACTACAAGATAATGACTACACGATAATATGATTTCCTTGCTTCATCATTATGCAAGCAAACTAGAGTCATTAACATTTAGATATATTTTTGACGTAAGTTTGATTGAAGAATTGTCATATGCACAATGGAATTAAAATGTTAATTTTAAAAATCTCAGTCACAAATTCACGTGTTCATATACACATTAGATTCCATGGTGTGCATATTATCTGTGAAGTTTTAAGACCTAGGGTTACAAAAAATATAAAAGAGACTGCACAATCTGAGGTTGTATCTATTAAGGCATGACATTTCTACCAAGGCAGCTTGTATCATGCCTCTCCTCTTAAGATCCATCCACGCCATATAATCTAATGCTAGAGCAGACCGTATCAGCCATTTTCAGCAACATGGTCTTTTGCAAGAAGACTTTTCAGGGACAAGCATTAACGGTGGAAGACACCGGGAGGCAAAACAATAAAACTGGGAAATGGGAGGATGGAATGACTGGAGAAAAAGTGTTGAATAAAAGCAATGATAATTTACAACTGTAAAGAGTATGACATTTGAATGGATATATGAGAGGGTAGGAGCTGATGTCCTAGAGAAATAATCCAAGTGTGCAGCATGACCTTTTATTATTATAAATATTACTCTGCCACGGTTAAGTCTAATCTCGGATTTCCAATAATTTACTGTGAAATTAAAACTGTATTTGAACTGGACACATTGGCAAATATTAATCCGTGTCCAATTTCACACATGGCCCTATATCAAAATAGATTTGACAATGAAAACTGGTGCTATGGTATGTTTTCCTATTCAAATGTGTTTTTCATGTTTGCATTGTCTCTTGGAATTAGTATTATATTTAATATCGCGGTAGCTTGTTAAAATTAACTCACATTCATAAAAAAGACTCCTATGCTTACCATACGGCAAACCAAAGACAAAAATAGCTGAACACACTCCAGGGTCAGGTGCTGTTTGAGAGCACCTATACTCAGTTCAGCATACCAATACTCAGTTCAGCATCCCTTTCCGCATTACGTTTTGCAACCCGTGAGGTCTTGAGTGCCCATACGTCAGCAGAAGCACACCTTTTTGACATAGTCAGTTCCTGCATTGTATTGGCTATAGCTACACAGCAGCTACCGCCGATGAACTATGCAAGATATCATTGTCACACCCAGGGCGTGCTACCTTGCCTATTTACAGGATGGTCCAAATGTCTTGCGACCTCCATTTCATATTTTTTTCTGGTTTGTGATCTTCATGAGCCCAGACACTCACTCGAAGACGTTACTCAATAGTACATAAACCCGTATAAGCTATATGAAATAACTAAGGTTATTTAAAGCAGTAATTAATGAGCAAAGTAAAAAAATGTTAGAGGTCAATCTTCTTCTTTTCGATTCTTCGAAGCGTGATGGTTATACGACAGCTGCCCATTTCTTTACACAGTTCTTTGCATTTGTATTGAACGCTGGAAGGTATTTTGAGAAGCAGAGGTTGGGTAGTAGAGGTTGGGGATCAAGGTAGAAGCGTTCACGTCGCGATCCCTGTCAAGTAATACTTGGTATTACCTGCAAATTCTACCAAACACTTCGAAGCCGAGCTGAAAGAGGTCAATTAAATGTGGTGACAAGACATCTGGACCATCCTGTAGATAAGAATCACTGCTGCAAGTGTAACATTAGACAGTTTCACAATGGGTCAACCATAACACTGTATGAGTTTTTTTATGACTCTGGTGTCCCGGTTATTTATAAGTCAGAGACCATAACCCTACCCTAGTGGCGATGTTTTCACACCGCACCAGGTACTCAAATGAGGCTGAGTCGACCTAGGCCCAGGACCTCTTTAGAAAAACGCCACTGGTGTTGGCCATTAATGGGAATCGAATTTGGGTCGCTGGGATCATAGCGCAGCACACTAACCACCACACACGGCTGTATAGCACCATCCCTACCACTAACACAGCATAGTATGGGGAGAAAAAACCCATCTCATCCTAATTTTCTCATCTTTGTTGGGCCATTTGCAATGCTGTGTGCGCTACAGTACCCTCAGTTTTTCCAATGATTTGATAACCAGTGTGAACTTAAAGTGGTCTTTCACCTGGAAATGTATAAACATAAGCCATAACCACACCAATGGAGATATTTGTATTGTATCATTACCCTGGTGCTGTGATGCAAATGGTACTCGTCTACCATCAGATCTTTCACACTGTCTCAAGCACACAAACATAGAGTCATGCGCCGCATAACGTCTGTTCGGGCAACGACCGACCGCATATACGTCCGTGGTCCCATAGGGTTATAACAGAGTTCAGAAATTCCGATCGGAGAACGGGACGTAGCGGGGAGGTTGTTTGACAATTAACCACCATGATGGTCAGTGCGGGTTGGTCAGTGCGGGTTGGTGAGAGGAGCACATTTTGTCTTGCCTCCCGCTGAGAGTCCCTAACTGCAATGGGTGCCCCTATCCAGTTTAGCTCCCCGGGTTAACAATGCTTTCAAACGTCTTTGCCACGTCAAGGTAATGTCCCGATGAGGAAGGTTACAAAATACACACACCCATTAAACCATTCCACGATAGATTTCACCTTAAATAAATATAATCAAACACACGCTTACACTCAACATTGTTGAACAATACATTACATATATAAGATTGCTTCCTAAACTCTACCCGTGGCCACGGAGTGGCAGGGAAGAGCAAGGTCGCTAGGTCCAGTGCTCATCGAGCCTGGGGTAACGTTTTAAACACACTCGAGCTAAAAATAAGGGATAACAGTTTATACTTAGATTGTCCTTTCCATTCTTAACGGAGGAACAAACCACGGGCCCTGAAGCGCAAATCAGCGAGACCGTAACTCAAGTTATGAACAGGTGACAGGACACGTCTGTATCCGCGAAATCTCAGAAACATGTGGAACATGTTTCTGGTTGAGTGGAATGGTCACGTTGTGATTAGCACATTACGTTATGGTCCCAGTGACCTGAGCTTGATTCACTTGCCACCGACGTTAAGCAATAGGAAAGGGATGCCCAAAAGCATACAGGGTGGCCCCTTCACCAGCCTGCACTGCCCAGCGTGGAGAAGTATATTCAATAACCCTCTATTAATATAAATGGAATGTGGGAGACCTTCATTCAGATGTGGATTCACAAATGGCTGTGCACTACTGTTTTCCTTTAGCAAAGCCCAGGCAGGCAATAAATACTATGAACAGAAGGTCAGGAAAAGGATCCATGAGGTCAAATATACAGGCTGAACATGACAAGCAAAACAGAGAATACAGACGAGCAGCGAGAGAGATGAGAGATGGAGCAATGTCAATGTATCGTGACTTGTGCAGGAGAGAGAGCTAATGCAGCTGCACAGAATTGCTGAGTGATTCATTTAGTAGAAGGTAGTGCGTGGCTAAAAATTGCGTGGAGAATTACTGATAACGACAAAGATGATAATACCGATAATGACGCGCGGTGGCTTTAGCGTCCCCTGGCCTTTACATGTTAAGTGAAAAATGTGACTGCATCTGGCGACACCATACAAATAGCACATCGGGGCAGCTGAAGGACAGGAGGGGATGTTTATATATGTTCTGGTTGTGCATTTATTTACATTCCCAGAGGGGAGACACTTAGACATTAGAGGGCTGAAAATAGGGCAGGCGGACAAACAAAGGTATGGGAAGGCACAAATGAGAATACTTGACAGATACCAAACGGCCAGTCATAGACAGAGGAGAAGATCCTTGACCTGAACAGGGAAGGTGTCTCTGCAGTACAGAGAGCTGTGGGTAGGGAATTATAGACCACAGGAGCACCTGCAGGGAAGGCTTGACCCCCCATTGAACAGAGGTTGCCTGGAGGTTTTGACAGGAGGCCTTGGCTATGGAAGCAAAGCGCATGTGGGCCATAGTCGGGGGAAATGAAGTGAGGGATGTAGGTTGGGATGAGTAATGTATTTTCACAAATATGGTGAAAGTCAATCTCTCATTTCATCTGGAACTGGATTGAGCGTCAGTGCGGGGATTTGATTGTTGAGGAGATGTGGTCTCTTATGGGTACACATGAGAAGTGTGGTGACAGCATTCTGAATCATCTGGACTTAGCAGATTAGATATTTTGGGAGGTCAGAGGAAGAGAGAGGGAAAGCGGTCGAGTTGAAAAATGATGAAGGCATAGATAAAGATCTCTCGAAAATATGATGCAATAAAGTGGTGGAGGTGGTGTAGGTGTAGGAGCACAATCACTTGGACCGAATGACAATTGCTATCTTGATGTTGGAATTTAGAAGCCCATATGGACTGGAGGCTTTATCAAGAGCCCACTTTTTTGTCAGTGAGAACTTCGGTTTTGGGCGCATTGAGCCAAAGAAGGTTTTAAGCAATAGAAAATTAGACCGTTTCAACAGTGCAGTGTTATGGGGGTCTGTCAAGTTAATATGTAGGACTGGGTGTTAACTGCATAGAAAGGATGCTCAATGTTAAAGCTGGATACGAGGTTTCTTAATGAGGAAATAAAATGAGAAGCATAATGGGCTGATAACAAAAAATTTGTTGCTGATTTTCCGTGCTCTGTCGTTGTTGACATGTCGTTCTCTCTGGGGCTCTGTGCAGCGCTTTGTGACCCTCGGGTGAAAGGCGCTATATAAATGCTATTATTATTATTATTTGAGGAGGCCACAATATAAATATAATTGACATGACCATGACTGGGCAGCACGGTGGCACAGTGAGTAGTACTGCCACCAAACAGCAAGAAGTCCCTGGTCTTGATTCCGGGCTCAGGTGCCCTTTTGTGTGGTGTTTGCATCTTCTCCCCGTGTCCTCAAGGGTTTTCGCACGTTTCCTCCCACAGTCCAAAGACATACTGCCTAGGTTAATTAGCCTGACTAAATTGCCCGCAATTCCCATGTGTGAACTGGCATTCCATCTGGGGTATAGTCCTGCCTTGGGTCCTGTGTCTGCCAGGATAGGCTATGGCATATCGTGACCTTCTACAGGATTAAGCAGGTACTCGTGACGAACGAATGACCATAATGTGCAAGCAAAACCTTTTACACTGAACAGGAAATTACAATTGCTGCCCAGGCTTGAGGCCAAATCTACTGTAAACAAATACAGTTTTAGATATTCATTCGCACATCAGAAACTGATTCGCAGTAAATGTACCGTTCGTGTGACCACATGTGGGTGAAGCAATGAGGAAGATGTCAAAGGATTGCTGGATGTGATGCTCGGTTACCTTGGAGATTACGTGATATGTACACAATACATTCAATATATTCAAACAGCATTGTGGCTGTTTTAAGAGGCACCACCTTATTGGTAAATCAATATCCCAAGAAATAGACAGGACCAGCCCCGTTGAGAGACATTTGGAGCGCCTATACATCATCTAGGGTGGGGCCCCCAATTCTTCCCATCCCATCTGACCGTTGTCAAAAGGAGTAAATTTACCTATGCCTAAAGTGTACCCAACGTTATAATATTTGCTAAGCGCAATTTTTTTTTTATCTGGGGCAGAGACCAGATTGAAATTCGCAAATAAAATATCCAGCAGAGATATAAATGACAAAATTAAATCCCCATGTAACCTACATTTAGTATGTATATATCGTATAAATCGGTTTGATGGCTATGATATTTATTGCTGACTGGTTGCCATTTTCCGAATTGTATGAACATGTTGCATATATTGTAAAGCTAGAAAATTGAAAATATATATACCTAATTAGGTAATTCATACGTGCTTATTTTAACGAGTGAAACTAAGATTAGAAAATGGGTGTTTTTTTCATTTTATTCTGATTTCCTGCTAAATGTTGGGGTGAGTAAATGTTTCATCGACTTTTGTTGGCAGAGGGCCCCAGGGCGTGGGGGGGTGCCCCAATACAGCAGTGTCCCGTGTTCCCGCCACTCTCGTCAGGTCTGGGCACATCTGTACATCTTCAGACATTGAGGGTTATTTATACCAGCTTACACAACCAAATATTGTACAATTGTGCTTACGCACGCACACATGTACGCATGAGAAACAGTCACTGCTTGCGGTGCATCACCGTTCTCTCACCCTTGCTGAGGTGGCACCGAGGTGCCAACGTGTTCCCGGAGGCCCTCTATGGCTGCTCTGCCTTGCGGTTCCACCTCTCTTGGCTCCGTGATGTGAGGCTGAGCCAAGCCACGGCTAGAGTCAACCGCCAGGGCTTTGCTTCCATCTGCTGTTTTGCACGGTGAGGAAATATCAATGTTTGTGAGCTTTGTCTTAAATTGAATCACATGTACAAGATAGCAAATATCGAAAAACAGCACCAGGATTTTAAACAAATTGATTGAAAGATGAACATATTAACAGCAAAGAAAAGCAGAGCAAAGAGAACGAAGAAAGAAAATAAAACCTTAAGACAGGAAGAAAGAAATAAGCAAAAGCTATTTTTTAAATCTTCTAATACCTTTTGTTTAAGTAGTTCGAAGTTTTAAAAAGAAATATACCAATGTTCTATCACAGCCAAATTCATAGAACAAATATATATTAGTGCTTGTCTGATCTCATCAGGAAATCCTGAAGCTGATTTGTTGACCCTGTCATTGACTTTATCTTTTCACTCAGAAATAATTGTCTTTTTCTGCTCACCCATGCATTAGCATCAAAGCAGAAACTAATATTTTACCTACGGGCAACGACCATGCCCATGGGCATGGTCGTTGATTCACATTTATTAAATTCGAATGTCACCTTGCTCCAATACAACTGGCACAATGAGCATCTTTGTTGGTGGCCCTGAGCCAGTGCTAGACATTTCACTTTCTTATGCAATTGGCCAGTCCCTTCATAAAATCAATGCTGACTATTCCTGACAAGGTACATGAAGGTACAACCCTGCAATGTCTTGCTCAAGCCACTGCTGGCAGAAGAGAATCCACTGGAGAAAGCTCAAGGAGGTCCTCTAGAGGATATTTTCTCCTACTTTTCAACGTTGGCCAGACATACTGGAAGAAGTAAGAGTACCCACACTTTTTCGCACCACACATGACATGCCGACTGATTAACTTTGGTGCACCGAGTGATACTCTTGCATGGACAGAGGTGGGAATAGTTTGTATTGGAAGTCCAGCACACTAAACATTACAGCACAGCCACATCGACCGTCTACAAAGTGGTACTCGTTTTAACAAGTCTGGAGAGATGATGTATTGAATTGATCACCTTCATGAGGATGTTAACTGACAATTTTCTGATTGTGAGTTCAAACAGCAATGCGACTACTGCATTTCCCCACCCAGCAAGACTTAGTTGGCCCCATATAAATGGTCACACTGCCTAACTGACTGCACAGTTGCTACCACATGCATTTAGTATGAGCGGTAATCCAGCACACTGGGATTTTTTTTCAGTTACAGCTGCTGCCAATGGTCACCAAACACTTCGTGCAATTTTACTTGCCTTTCTGATATTCATTGTATCATTTGAAAGCATCTGAATATGATAAACATGGCCAGCTGCTGTTGATCAATGCCATTGCAGTTGGTACGTTCGAAAAATAATATTACAAAAAGCATGTCCTGTCCTATCTCAATACGTTAACATCCATGCGTATGCATTTAGTTTCTACTACACGGATTTGCAAGAGGTTGAGTGTGTGCTTCCTCTATGCCTGTACTATGTTTCGGCAATGTTTTATCCTAGGACTCCCTTGAAAAAAACATTGCTCAAATGGGCTCTCTCCTGACTTCAACTAAAGTAAATAAACTGACTGCATGGTATACACTAGTATATACTGTGTCATGTGTGTGGAGGTTATTTACAACCGTGACAATACATTGCTCATGCCCATTTTATCACCATCATAGCATAAAGCAGTGACTTAAAAATGTGCCCTTTTAAGGTCCTTCTGCTGCGCCTGCTGTTTGCAGAAAGGGTTCATAACTGCAACAGTATTGTTGTTTTTCCATGTGTGTTTGAGTTGGCAGGCAGTCATAGGAAGCAAACATTTGAGTCTCAAATGTAAACAGCGCATATGCAGCACATATCTACGATGCTTGTAAAATGCAGTCATAAATGTGTGGAGCCTTCACACCATCCTGGTTCATATGCAGCTGTCAACCGATGCATAATTTGGCTACTTGCTTGGAATTCTAATCGTTCGATTTGCTTTTCCCATTTGAACCATTAGATAAAGCACAGAGGGTTTCAAATATAAATAAGTGATCAAATGCAATTAATAAATGCTCAATGAATTACCTAAATTTTAAACCTTTACATTTATTTAGAGACAGGCTGACCATCGTGCTCCAAAGAATCGCAAAGAAGAAGAAGAGACAGCAACGCAATTTGGGGTAACTACAGTTATTTTTCTGTGACGTGCAGCCAGCAATTTACACATTTGAGCAGTAATGCAGTGTAAAACATACGAAATGTGCGAATATCTGGAAAAATACTGAAACGTAATGTAAAATGCAGTAATCTCTTTTAAAAAGGTGAGCCGGAAAACGTTTCACTGTGCTCGATGTACAAATTGCGAGTCTCATTCATTATCAAATTGCTGGCACATGCGCGGAGACCTAATCTAACAATTTATTCTGCAAACCACGTGACGAATGAAACATGTTCCACATCATAGAAAAATATTACCACGTTATTTTGACACGTCGCCCACAATATGGGAGTGCAATGTATTAAAAATAATTAATTCTTACAAATTCAGAGGAACTAATGTTTTCAATTATTAAATTATGAGCTCACCAATGAGACAAACAAATGGAAAACTTCGAACTTTGTGTCAGTTAAGCAATATAAAAAGAATAGTTTCACATACAGGATATGATGTGACATTTATTTGATTCGAAATGTGTAAAATATGTGCCATTTCAAAATGACATTGTGACATTTCTTAGAAGTGTGCAGATCAGGGAATTCCTTTTCTACTATCACATGATACAAATCGTATATATATATAAAAAAAAACTCCAATCCAAACAATACCGAATCCGAAACGGGATTCCTAAAAATCCACCAGGGTGGGTCAGCTGATTCAATCCACATAAGGTTTCGGTCTAGTTTTAATTATAGGACGAATGCTCAAAATGTCACATATTATATATTTTTCATTTTAAAGCTGCATTGTTATGAACGATTGTGTTGAGTTTTTTGCTACTTTGTGCACCACTGTCAACGCAGCAGTGTTATCAAATTCTGAGTTTCATGGCATAGATTTCAATGGATTCATTAACCGTAATCAGTTAATCCAATGATGCATGCCCGGGATTGAGCTTGTGAGAATAAATTACAGTATTTATGATCTGTGCAAATTATGTATAAACATTGCAGTATAGCTGAGGATAATTTGAAGGAAAACAACAGAGCAAATGTGAGAGTTAAACGAGACAAGAAGATTCAACTTCTGAATCGACTTTCATCCCTCCATCCATTGTCAGAAACCGCTTAATCCTGTACAGGGTTGCGGTGAGCCGGAGCCCATTCCGGCAGACACAGGGCGCAAGGCAGGATTATACACAGGATGGAACGCCAGTCCATCACAGTTCTGAATCGACTTGTGAACCAGAATCATGATAAATTGGTTAATCACAAGGGGTGGGGGGGGGTTAAAAATCTGAATTACAATGTTCTACCAGCCAGCACAACATAAAATACCATTTGTGACCCTTTGTGACCCTCGGGTGAAAGGCGCTATATAAAATGCTATTATTATTTTGCTATTCTATATTGACTATGTAGTACTACTTACTGTAAAGTTGTTTAACAATTTCAATATCATGTTGATACATTTATTGTCAAAGTTTATAATGATTAAACACTATTACAGTGATTTAATGGGGGTCAAGGTGGAAGCGTTCACGTCGCGATCCCTGTCAGGTGGTACTTGGTATTGCCTGCGAATTCTACCAAACACTTCGAGGCCGAGCTGAAAGACAACGATGTCCAGAGGCTGACCATCGTGCTTCGAAGAATCGCAAAGAAGAAGACAGTGATTTAATGTATTTTATATATGTTGTTAACCATTTTACTATATGTGTCGTCTTTCAGCTCGGCTTCGAAGTGTTTGGTAGAATTTGCAGGTAATACCAAGGATTACGTGACAGGAATCGCGACGTGAACTGTGTAAAGAAATGGGAAACTGTCATATAACCATAATGCTTCGAAGAATCGAAAAGAAGAAGACTATATGTGTCAAAGCAATCAATACAATATTTTTATTAAAGAATTTTCTTGCAATCCGCTTTTCATTCAGATCGATTCCGATTGCAGCAACATTGAGCTGATCTCCTCGACAGCCACGTTGGATGAGCTAGGAATAAAGCAATCTCCAATGACAAGCCAATGCAATGCATGGTGCCGCGCAAGTATTTGCTATGGTAGTGCTAGTGCATTTCAGTATTGTCCTGCATTTTATGCATAATTCCTTTGGTTTTAATCACATTGTTTGAATGACGAGGACATTATTCTTTACATTTTAAATTCTTCAAAGACCTCCACGATAATTTATACAGTGCACAGATGATACAAGGCATAGTTAAATCATAAAGCACATTCATTATAATGCGTTGATAACCATGTATGTTAATGGTGTAACTCAAAAATACTCTATCCCTTGACAATAAATTACAAATGTCTCCCCTCATGCAGAATGTTTTGTTATGAATTTTAGCCCACTGAAGGCAGGTATCTCAAATATTTACTTGACATTGAAGCCCCACATGTTGTTATTTTAATATGTTAATTCACAATATACAAAGTGTTTGTTATTGGGATGAATAAATATAAACTTGTCTCTTTTTGGGCATTTTGCCAATAAAACTTATCCATGACAGCCTGACCTCTGTTGAAAATATTGTGCCAGAATTAACTGGCATTTTGATAGCCATTCTTAGCACTCGCGCATCAAAGGCACTTTCAAACTGATGGCAGCTTATGTCAACTGTGTATATTTACATTTGTGATGAATGGTTTCCCAATGGGGATGACTTTTATTTTGGCCTTGGAACTAAACTGATGACTTTATCCATTTCACTACAATGCCATCCCTTCTTTGAGGAGGACACAGGCTCTGTCACGTGATGTTTTTATCTCAGAAAATACCACGACTGCTGCAAGCCATATTTGGTCTGTGAGTCGTTAGTCTGAGAACTCCCAAATTAGGGCATATTATTTCACTGTTTAGATTTAGACTCAAATTCAAGCTGAGTAAAAGGACATAGTTTGAGAAAGAGGGAGCGCCAATGATAAATGCAACAAATTACACAACAAATACCAATGTCAAAAAAATAGTGAGGATTATTGGATATGGAATTTAAAATAATTGATTCCTTATTTCTAATCTACACTGACACGGTTAATGGTTAGCACACTGGACTTGCAATCCAAAGGTCTCCAGATCATTCTCATGCAACAGTTGAAACAATAGAGCAAGTCTCTTCAATTCCCCTGCCTCTGTCTACCCAGCAGTATAAATAGGCAACACCATGTGGTGGGTACTCCCACTGCATTGTGGCCTCGGTGGAGAAAATTAGGCCAAAATATCCTCTGTGAGCAACTGATTGCAGGGCTACACCTTTACCGTTTGTTTCATTGACATTGTTGGTGTTATGGCATGTTGCTGTGCTGCAATGCTAGCATACCGGTGATGAGGCAGTCTCTCTGCGGCGATGGTGGAGAGTTAAACTGGGCCGCATTGAGCTCCTGAAGCAGCCGGTCCAGCTCCGAGAGGTTATTGCCGAGAGATGAGCTCATGCTTGACCTTCTCACCTCACCTCCTGTTTCGCACAACAGCGGCAACACGCTCACAACTTGAGACACACACACACACTTTTGAGTTACAGCTACGGCATGCACACCCCCGTATGCTAGATACAAATACGCGAAGAAGTTTGAGAATTAATTAGCGAATAAATCAAACCAGGGTTGTTGTCCGCATACTCATGTAAAGATAAAAACGGTAGAGTGTGTGAGATGCTTTACATAATGTGCCATTCATGGTTTGGTCATGAAGTTAATTGAAACACAAATTATGTGTTTATCAGCAACACCTACTAACCTACTATTAGTAATATATATTACAAACGGCTATGGCTGACTGGATTACATCGTGTTATCCCACAAAAATGATAAACAGTCTGCCTCGTTGACATGGTACATGGGCAGAAAATGTATTCTTGTCAAATTGATACGAAATACAGTGGCCAGTGATTTAGTTTCTGGGCACAACATAACTGAGTCTAAAGGGTCCCTATGTGGAAAAGGGATATGATAGCGCCGCAAGGCTGGCTGCTCGCCATTGGCTTGGGGACAATGGCTAAGAAAACAATGGGACAGCTCAATAACTATCAAATTTCTCATTTAAGCCATGTCAACGATGCTGAGAATTCGCTTGTGCTAAAAAAAGAAACCTGTCCATCAAATCAGTGACTTCTACTTCAAACTTGGAGTGATGTTGTGAAATTCATTTTGTTCACTGTTGACGTTTAACATTTAAATATTTATAGTTGAGGACTCACGTATTCAATTGTGTAATATGACGTTTTGACATTTATGCACACTCAAATTATAAGCGTTTTATGACTAATTATTTTCCAATACTGCATTTTCTACCCATATATATGCTGTAATGTATTGTAATCTGATAATTCATTTTGAGTTTGAAATCGTGCAGTGTGCTTTGTACAACAGGTTGAAGATATACCATCACCTTCTTCACATACAATCAGTGAATGATTGCGTTTGTTATTTTGTTAATTTGCACAATCCTCAAATTACGTGATTGTGAGAGAGAGCGCTCGACACGGCTATCCCGAAAGAACAGCTCTGAAGAGCAACCATCATGAATCGAGCCGTGAAAACCTACATCAGAATTTTGTCAATTGATAATTTGTTTATTGCATGAAATCCGATTAGCAGAAGTTTAACTTGGCGAT
>JAZEWU010000010.1:3111986-3122351 GCA_036362915.1 Geotria australis
CTGATATCAGCAGGGGCAATGCCAGTGAGGAGGTACAGGTTGTTTGTGTGTGTGGGTTTCAAGCCCCTCAAGGTGTTTTCGGTAAGGGTAACAATACACAGGTAACACAATTTCATCCAATGTATGTGACTCAAACGGAGAGCTATTCTTGACATGTCTCAAAATAGCTACATTCATAAACATGAACAGGATAAGCGTTAACTTCGTATCATATCCGCTGTGGGACGTTGCGGCATCCACGATTAACGCCTCCACTTCCTCGACTATCGCGTCGTTCTTCCTGCTGCTGATACTTTCACTCACTTTAACGCAGTCTTCCCATCTGGTTGACAGGCTTCCCATACTCTTTCCGGCACACGTTCCCCTCACGTGATTAAATATCATAGGCTACTTGCTGCCTCTTCTCATAATATGC
The DNA here is from genome assembly GCA_036362915.1 of Geotria australis. Lineage (NCBI taxonomy): Eukaryota > Metazoa > Chordata > Hyperoartia > Petromyzontiformes > Geotriidae > Geotria > Geotria australis. The sequence goes on from JAZEWU010000010.1 coordinate 3,112,402, forward strand.
CAAAAGTGGCTCAACTTTCAATGGTGGGCGACCTCCAAGAATTTCGTTTATATTTGCACTTTTTCTACTACAGTACTGACTCATTTGCCCCTTTTTGCGATCGAGGCAGCGCAGAGTATGCACTTTTAACGTTGCAACTTAAGTTATTCTATTCTCGCCTTCACATTGCCCAGTATTTCACATCCATTATATTTAAAACACGATAACAACAACTTTTCTTATGCATCACCTTCTATTTGAGTGCTATGGCGTATGCTGAAATGTGAAAGATTAATTATGGATCCAGACTAAAACTAGCAGCACTGATGATGCCCACTACATATAATTGGCTCTCGGCGGGGTTAAGGTCCTTAAGCTTCACATTGACTCGTTAACATCCATAATGACCACGGCATATGTTAGTAGCTGCTTTCAACGAAGCTGACAGTGTGAAAACAAGCTCATTTCGTACCCGAAACCCACAACACATAAAAAAAAATAACCCCTTTATAAATATTTTTTTACATGTCCCCAGTCATGGTTATTTTAATGATGGGATACTTCACAGAAAGAGGCCTTAAAGATGTATGAAGATAAATGTATCTCCTGCATGTGACATGACTGGTTATTTTAAATCTTGACCAAACCTAAAAATATGTAGTCAGCCATTCTCCACATACCCACCCACACCCACAAGGCCAGCCACCCCCCCACTATCCGACTTCATGACACAGTGCAGTATTCCCTTTCTCCCACAATCAAGCTAGCAACTCACGACCAACGCATAATCAACGGGACTTCCCGTTAGTTCCGCTCAATTAACCCTGTTGACTTGGAGATGCACTTTATCATTTGCGAGTCACTGTGGAGCACCAGGGCTAGATGCCAGAACAGTCATAATGTTCAGCATTCTGGCCAGGGCCATCTGTTTTCATGCCATGCATATGGTATCTCTCTGGCTAAATGCCCTTATGAATCGATCACTCACAATCCTGCCTTCTTGCTGTTGATTAATGTATTTTGCGGGTATTTCTTTTCCATGTGTGTGCACATAACTGACATTTTCATACCTTGACAAATATTTTCCCCATCTTATTTTATCCAACAGTTTGTACTGCTTCTGTAGGATACTACGTCTCACATGCGTGCTCACGTGTGTGTGACACGGTTCCTATACATGTTTACAGTATCATGACAAAGCAATTTAAGTTATGGTTGCAGCTATGGTACAGCATTCACAAATAAGACAACATACGCAGTTCACATTGACTAGGCAGTAAGTACTGTGCAACAGTTACAAGTGAAGCGTTCATTTAAAAGTACAAAATACACTTTAGAGTGATATACAGTACGAAACATGGTTACATTATCACAAATAACTGAGGATGAAAACGGTAACAATGTCATACAACTCTGGGTACGAAAACATGTATTTCAATAATTCAGATTACAGTCTCTATGAAGCTAATTAGACATCTTACTGTGTGTAAAGCACCCATAGAGGCAATTATGACCGTGTTAAATACTAACAATTTGTACGCGAGCGCGATTAAGCGTGTTAAAGACCCCCCCAACTCTCACAAGTTTGTGAAGTTTGTGATGTTCCTCCAGGTACCTGTGGCTGCTGCGGCTGGGATTAAGCAGCAGTAATCCGTTGACAAGCTGTACACTAGACCAAGTGACTGGGTATGTCCGTCTGGCTCACTGAGATACGGCCACTAGCTGCGTTAAGTTGCCGCTCTGTCTGACGTAGCCAGGCGAGTTAAGCCGAAACAACTCTTTCCACTATTACACTGCCACACTGGGTGTGTTGTTAGCTGGCTCTGGGTGATGGCTTTGCTCAGAGACCGCTAGATTTTCAGCCCAGCAGGAAACCACCGCCTCCCCGCACCACGTCCCCCTCCCACCCTGCCACTTCCTGCCAGCCCAGGCCCTCCGCTGTGAGGCTGGGAGGAGAGAATTGGGGAGGGGTGGTGGCAGTGTTACACTCGGAGTGCTGTTGCAGGGAGGGCTTTGAGCATAGGGTGGCAGGAAGGGTGGCATTTATTCAAGTAACCTGTTTGCAGCAGCAGCTGTTGCTGCTGTTCCTGTTACTGCTGTGATTAATGTTGTTACTGCATGGTGTTATCGATTCCACTGATGCTATAACTAGTGCTTCGTCTGCATCTGATAAATATATATATACAATCTGCCATCTTGCAGGAGAAAGGTGTCATTACAGTGGCTGGTGGAAGGAGATGCTTTTCGAAAGGTTCCCGAAAACAGTTAAAACCCCGACACATTTCACAATCCTCTCTTTTAAAATATATGTCTACAGTTCGTAGACTTCAGATATTAAGCATGGTAGATATGGAAAGATGGGCTGTGATGGAGTACGGTACTGTTTTTTACATTACAATGAAAGTAAATTGAGACGAACACATCTTTCATAATTCAGCAACGTTCATAATTGCTTTACCGTAACTTATCAATCAACAAATGTGCAGCGAAGCATTGGTTTGTTCAAATGTAATGGATATTTCTAAACACGAAAGAGATGGACAACATAGCTGATGGGGCAATGCAGTTTGAGTATACAGAGCAGTTGTTTGCATAATGAAAAATGTATGAAAAATCTAATCCAGCAGGCTTTTCATTGTAGTAAGATTTAGTAATGTACAAAGAACCTCAACATGTTCGTCATTAAAGCTGCCTTAAATGGAAATATACATAATAGTCGACATTTTGTGTAATGTTCCTTCATAACATATAAATCAAAAAGGGCCTTTGCTCGGACCCTTGCTTATTATATATTTTTCCTTTCAAAGCAGTGTTACTGACGAATGTGCTGAGGTATTTTATGTGCTTGAGCACCGATGCCAATGCAGCATTTTTTCAAATAATTTGTTTAATTTGAAACAGTATGTATGGTCTAGTATGTTAATATTGTACAGTGATTTGCATTTTATTTCTTATTATGGTAAAGACACCACCCAGACCTGATATGAGTAGAGTACAGTACTTTAGTATTGCTCTCTGACCCCTTCCGTGCTACACACCAATCCCCCTTGGCATCCATTAAATCTGCCTGTGCATGCAGTTATAAAGGGACATGCCACTTGCATATTAATAGCACCCTCGTAGAGCCCCTGCCAAATGTGCAGAGTACTTTTGTTACTAGAAACACGTAACCTGTGATACCAATACAAGCACATGGTAATAGCTCGATATTTATTGTCATATTCATAATCATTATCGTAGTTGGAAACTGGTGATGGGATTTTTTAAAAATCGACAATATGGATACAGTATTTCCACCTATTTCAAGATGTCTGGCCAGTATATAAGAGTAGGCCAAAATACTCTTTAGAGGAGCTCCTTAGAGCTTCCTTTAGCCTCAAAGAGCAGTCTGTTAAAGAGCAGGTACGCCCAGCTGCTTCAGGGCTTAGCGGCAGGGTGGCGCATTGGTAACATCTGCACCTCACAAAAAAGTCCTGCCCCTAGGCAGTTCAATTCGCGCCTTTCTGTGTGGAGTTTGTGTTCGAACCCTGTTCTGTGTGGCTTTTTTCCGGGTTCACCGGTTTCCTCTCACACCAAAAAATAAATGAATTGGCCGGTACCATCATAATACTGTACAATACATAGGAGGCAGTATCTGCTTTATGTTAGTGCTGGCTTACCGCGTGGCTGCCTTCCCCCTCTCTGTGGTCTCCTCCCGCCTCTGAGGTGCTCTCTCTCTCTCTCTCTTCAGCGTTGAACAATAATAATAGCATTTATAGAGCGCCTTTCACCCGAGGGTCAGAAAGCGCTGCACAGGGCTGTGGAGAGAGCAGCATGTCAATAACATCAAGACAGATTAACTGAGAGTCAAGCAACAGCGATAAATTATAGGACATAAAGACAACAATAAAATAATAATAATAATTCTACAACAATCAAGGAGGGAACAGATGTACCCGAGCAGACGCAGATCGGAAGAGAGAGAGAGCCAACAACTCGGCAAGGCCACACTGACCCGCACCAACAGTCCAAGCCAGAGGAAGGAATAAATGCGCGAGTTATACATTGATATGATTATGATTATTGTCTGACCATCTCACAACTTCTGCCCTGCAATACTGTAAAATGTAAGTGTAATTAAAACTGCCTCAACAGCAAGCTACAAAACAAGGGATAGCAATACACCAGCGCTGTTCTGTATTTTGTTAAAGATTCACACTGAAACAAGAAAACAAGGTCTGTTTGAGTTGTTTCTCATGATCGTGTGCTAAGACGTTGCCAACAATGTGTGTGCCAATTGCAAAGATTACGGTGGAGTGTGCCCTTCAAAACTTTTAAAGAAACTCTTCTTCCACCAGTGCCTGTTGACGACAGTGTTAAGCATAACCTGAATCCACAATAGCAACACTCCATTCCCAGGCCCGTCAGGCACTTATTTGATGTAGCATCCAACACTGCAGTGTTTTTCAAGTCAGAGCCCGGCAAGTGCCAGTGATAGACGGGAAGTGTACATGTGAAGAATACAATATCGCTACTGGCAACTAATACTAATGTGCCTCCAGTATCTATGAGGGTACAAAACATGTTTTTTCACCACCTGGGTTTGAACCTGTCACACTTGAAGTGCCCATTCTACCCAATAATAATAATAGCATTTTATATAGCACCTTTTACCCGAGGGTCACAAAGCGCTGCACAAGGGCCGCGAAGAGAACGGCATGTCAACAATGAAAGAAAAAACAACCAATAAAAAGCATTAATGATTAAGGCCGCTTCGAATATAACGAAAGGTCGTGAAACTGGCAATCTTAAGAGGGGCAAAAATCTGCCAGCGTCCTCTAAGATGGTCGTCACTTCCTTAAAGACAAACACGGAGGGAGACAGGGAGGGAGGGTGGGTACGGGTAGGGGGGCACGAGAAGGGTAATAATAATAATAATAGCATTTTATATAGCGCCTGGGGGTCAAGGAAAAAGCGTTCACGTCGTGATCCCTGTCAGGTAACACTTGGTGTTGCCTGCGAATTCTACCAAACACTTCGAAGCCGAGCTGAAAGACAACGATGTCCAGAAGCTGACCATCGTGCTTCGAAGAATCGCAAAGAAGAAGATATAGCGCCTTCCACCCGAGCGTCACAAAGCGCTGCATTCATTATCTTTGGCCATGGTCAATCCACTCCTGAAATGTGTTAAATGCGTTGCATAACCTTCCGATTTTATATATTATTTACGTTGGTTATTTCGCACGTTTGTTTTATCGCAGGAATCCCACTTTCAGAGCTTGCAAGTTCACAAGGTAGTTTTGGTTGTGATCAGAAACATTTACAAATGAAGAGCTGAATAGGGCACACCGTCTTTCACGATTCTGCTGATTGCTATATTGCAGGATCTATCCTCTTGGTGGATATATGCGTTCCATTACCTGGCTGCTACTTTGGAAATATCATTGATGATCAACACCCAATGCTTTAGCCAAAGATGACTGACTAAAATACCTGAGGGAGATGGTTGGAAATTCATACATGACAAATATTACATTCTATCGTGGGTGACATATATTCACTGGAGCCATCATGCACATATCCCAAAGTAACTGTTGCGCTCCTGCTATTGTTTCTAGAGAATGCAATGCAGTGAAACTTTCCGAGCACACGTGAAGACAAGTCGTGTTTGGTGGACTGCATATTAAAATGGCAGTATTTAGGATCTTAAGAGATGACTGTACAGGTTTTCGTGGTTTTGTTGTATAACTCTCTGACGTGTTTCCGGGTTTTGTCACTTGTTGTTCGGCGTGTCGAACGTTTCGTACTACACACTAGGATGTTCAGTTCACAAAGAGGTGCCCAGCATGTGGAGCGACATTTCAGATATGCCGGACAACACGCGCTCTCACCCAAAAATGCATCGGAGCACTATCTTATGAGACTGGCTTGAAGGCAGTGCGTGGGCAAATGCCATGAGCACTGCTGATATTGCTCCTCGTGGAGTAAGACATCTTCCTAGAACATGACATGCCCACCAGATAACAGCAGCCGCCCTCGACATCCGGCAGCATTGGGAATATGATAATTCCTTTGAAACTGTGCCAAATGGAGAAAACATTTGGCGATCACAGCTTGCTATGAGGAAAGGTCAGCTGAACAAGTCCAGGTTGTAGCGGTTGTTTCGCTAGAACCAGAGCTGTGAATACTAAAGCACTCCTTGGCGGGCATTTAGCTGGGTGTGTGGAACCACTGGCCAAGATAATGTTATGGGTGTTTACCCTTGATCGTGTCAGTTACGCAAGATGGCTGTCAGTCTACATGAGGAATACCGAATATTATATGTGTTCTTTAGCAGAATACACACCCAGCTCTATACCACGAGTTTTGCTCTGGACATTTTGTCCCACACAAGACAAAGTGGTATTTCTCCGCTATGGCTGTGGATCAGGCACATGAGCAAGTCAACGCCGTAGTGAAAGGAAATGGAGGTGCATTAGCTGACAGACAATCCATCAGCACTTCGACAATGGATTATTGATAGACCAGAAGCAGCTCAAACGTCCCGAGAGTTAGAGAACAATGCAGCAATAAAGAATCACAAAACACCATGAGCAAGTATTAAGTGTCCGGACGTCCTGTGTAATGGAGGGCTCTAGTCACTGTCTTTGAGTACGAGGGAATACTGTATATGGTTTATTTTATGAACCATATAGAGTATTCTAAATGCACCTGTCTTATAACCCTTTTAATCAATGATTCATCTTAAAGTTATGTTTGCATATATATGTTTCGGCGACATTTTATGCAAAACATACAAGTTCTGAATCTAACCACCAGGAGGAGCTTTGGTGGTGGTTCCATATCAGACAATGTTCCAGTGTATGTTCATCAACTATAATCCATCCATTTTCAGAAACCGCTTAATCCTATACAGGGTCACGGTGCAGACAGTCAAATGAGTGTGTGGCTGCGCTCATCCTCTCACAGCCCTGAGTAAGAGACTAAAATGTAGCATTCTTTTCGCAGGGTTGACTCACTCCATAAGGCTACCATAGGTGTGTAGGTTTTCATGTTTGTCATGTGTAGCACTTCGAGGTTTTGGGGTTGTATACCACGTATTGTTCGGCATTATGCACGTCGTTTCACTCTATGACATAGAGTGAAACGACATAGTACTAATTTCTAAATTAACTCCCCGCACGTGGAGCAAAACGTAGGACATCATTTCAAAGAGTACGCGGTACAAACCGAAAATTCATCAGAGAACAACTCCCGTTTACGTCTTGCTGTAATAAATCGGTAAGGTGAAGCCAGAGTTATGGAACCATACTTGTTATGTACAACTAATGGATAGTCTTCCCTGCTCCGATTAGCTCCATGGTCTTAACATAGAGCAACACCAACACCATCTCGGAATAGCTCAGTGACACAGAGTGCTGGTTATGAAACGAAAATAAAAGGTATTTGCATCCCATACTGTGGCCTTAACGCAGGACAACATGTACTCTGTACTTTAGTTCGCACTTGTCATTAGCTTGGACAGCTCCACGATTATTACCTTGTCACCTCTGAGCCATGTTCTCCCAAAGGGTCACTGCGGGCTCGTTAATGCATATTTTACTACTGTGGCCTCTGTCCATAAATGTGAATATAATTTAGGCCTACGTCCCAATGTTTTGGTTTATAGTATTTAGGTTTTATTTTGGCACAGGTAACAGACATTGGGCAATAGGAACTCATTTTTGATGGGGATTTGCTTCCACCATTTATCCATCCATCCATTTTCTAAACCGCTTGTCCTGGTGAGGGTCGCGGTGGCAGCAGTCCAAGGAGAGTGGACCAGACATCCCTTTCCTCAGCAACAGATTCCAGCTCTTCCTGGGGGATTCCCAGGCCAGCCGAAGGATATAATCCCTCCAGCGTGTCCTGGGTCGGCCTCTAGGTCTCCGCCCAGTGGGCCGCGCCTGGAATACCTCTCGAAGGAGCCTTCCGGGGGGCATCCTTACCAGATGCCCGAACCACCTCAACTGGCTCCTCTCAATCCGAAGAAGCAGCGACTCTACTCCGAAGTTGTCCCGGATTTCTGTGCTCCATATAAACCTGGTAAAAGAAAACATATATTAATGAACTGCAAAATTGTACTGCGCGTTGTTCAGCGTGTCCAACGTTTTACCCAATGTCCTAGCTTGGTAAGCCAATGGTAAAGTATCCAAAGTGGAGCCTGTATATGACTGAAATGGGCAGTGGCACACTTCAAGCTATTGTCGCTAGCAGCAAGTTGATAACACACATCACTTAAATGGGATTCAGACGTAGAGCAATTATTGATCTGCCTAGGCTAACATTGCTGCACAAGGGCCTCCCCACAACTGTGGCGTCGTGGTGATTATTTGTGGATTTGAGGCAGGCATTACCTTAGAAGTACCTTCAATTAATTTAGCTATTTTTTAACAGTTAACCAGCGAGGAGGGGGTTAACAAGTTCCAATATCTCAGGGCTCTGGGGAAGATTTCGTCAGGACAGTTAACTTGCGCAGCAGGTATTTGGACTGTGAGAGGAAACCGGAGTGCCCGGCGATAACCCACGCGGATACGGGGAGAGAAAACATGCAAACTCTACACAGATAGGCACCCGAGCAGGGAATCGAACCAGCTACGTTCTTGCTGTGAGGCAGCAGCGATACTCACCGCGTCCCCCGTGGCGCCCTGGTCAATTTCAGAGGTTTTATAGACAGTCCACAGGCACGCAAGCGCGTTTGAAATTCGCACCACGTATATTCTAGACAAATCCCATCGGCCGATATAGCACAGTTCGTGACGTCTTGTTTATCACGTGCTGCTTTCCACATATGGAAGCGGGGTTGCCTCACAAGCCTATTCATGTTCTGAATTTAGTAGGGCCGATGTATTTCAGGAAAAGTGCTAATGAGTGACTAAAAAGTTGCCTGGCGTTGTCTCGCAGGTATGCAGCAATGTTGGGAATAATCAGGTGTTTTTTTTCGTGACCTCTGCGGAGATTGATTAAAGGTCTTCGCGAGCAGGGACTTTTGCGGCCTATGACTCCTAGGGCATCCTTCGGTGTTACCTAGCGAGCTTGCCCGCCTGACGCGGATTCCGGTCCGCGGTGCTGGAACAGGCGTGCCGGTAACGTTCCCGCTCTCGTTCCCTTCACGTAGGGTTCTGCCCGTGCTGGGCGCCTCTCACGGTTAATAACGGAGTGAAACAAACCCTTCATCATACATCTCACGTATTTGCGTATTATTATGATAATGGTGTTTATGAACGTTTTAGAACGAGGGACGGTACACACACGCTTAAATGCTGGCGTATGTTGTGGTGTTGCATTCAGCTGCTGCTACAATTAACTTGTAATATAAATAGCATCTTTGGTTATATACTGTACAGGAATAACGAGGGCTTTGTTAGACATGGAGAGATTCACTGTACATCTCCCCTTGCATCAATGGTTCCTTAAGTGAGCACGACTTCGAGCCCTTTGCTTAGGGGTCACAGTCTCATTGTTTTATGTTCGTATATTGTTTTTGTTGGTTATTCCGCACGTTTATTGTATCGCAAGAATCCCGCGTTCAGAGCTTGCAAGCGGTCGTGGTTCTCAACGTTTTGCACTTCAAGGATCGTTTGACCCATTTGGATTACGTCTCCACGGACCACTAGGTGGCGCTCACGACCCACTGATGGGTCGATATCCACCGGTTAAGAAGGGCGGCACTATATGATGAACAGCCGATTCTCACAAGTACGATTTGATGCGTCTATCGTGCACAGATTTTATACAGTAGTGACTGAATTTCGTTTATTTACTGCTTAGTGTGTTAGTGCCAGTTTCACGACCTTTCGGTATATTCGAAGCAGCCTTAATCATTAAAATTGTGTTCCTTTGGTTTGTATTGGTTGTTTTTTCTTTCATTGTTGACATGCCGTTCTCTTCGCGGCCCTTGTGCAGCGCTTTGTGACCCTCTGGTGAAAGGCGCTATATAAAATGCTATTATT
>JAZEWU010000010.1:3122403-3141800 GCA_036362915.1 Geotria australis
CAACGATATCCAGAGGCTGACCATCGTGCTTCGAAGAATCGCAAAGAAGAAGAATAACACCTTCATCCAATAGTAAATTGGTCATTGCTGGTGATGATAATGACATGCTGTATAACTGGTGGATTTACCTTTTTTAAATTATTTTTTAGACTTGCTGACAGAATGAAAACCGGAAAACTATACAAGCTTTGGGTTCATAAAAAGGGTTTTCACGAAAGTGGTAAGCAGTTTCCACAACAGATTTTACCTCAGCAGATACCTTTCATGTATGTTATTTGTCAAAAGCTATCGTAATAATTCCAGCAATCGATCAAACATGTGTGATGTTTAATCTATGATTAACGCCTGTGTTCTCTTTTAATAGATGAAGAGGTGGTAGTAAACCCAAAAGTATTTCCAAGCGTTAAGATTGGCGATATTTTGGAAATTGCTCACCCAGATGATGAGTACAGGTGAGAATGGAACGTAACAATTGCCTGTTCTGAATTTGTTTACTCATTATTGTAAAATTCAAAATTTTCTTTAGCCGATATAGATTGAGTGGTAGTTTATTTAATTTGCATTCGTGGCTGACCTGGCTGAGATTATTGACTCACTATACTTGATAGCCCAGTTTAATCACTGGTTGCTGAAACGTCAATTCGAATCCCTGAGCCACCAAACCACCAAACATACTTAGATTTTTTCAGTTTTGTTGTACTAATTTTCCAAATTGTCTGCGTTCCTAATTTATATTTCTTTATCTTTGAAGCCCATTATTACTCCAAGTAAAATCGCTAAAGGAAGACCTACAAAAAGGTTTGTACAGAAGTACACAAGCAAACCGTGCACTCCATTGCCATTCACCATACTAATCATTTTAACTTTGCTGCAATATATTCTTGATGTACGTATTTATAGTACAATGTATATGACACTCATTCTAAGTTATAATGTTATATGTACTTTTCAGAGACTGTCAGCGTGGACCAGTCAGTTGCAGGTGTATTTAAACTGCGTGCCTACCAAGATGTCTTTGTCAATGTTGTTGAACCCAGTGTAAGTCGTCATTTTTAAATAATATCTTCTATAAGTTGACATTTTTATGACATTACATTATATGCGTTGTTTTTCAAGACGTAAATATCATTCAAAATGTCAGTGTAATCCTCATTATAACATTGGTATTACATAAATTAAGTAAGCTCAATTAAACTGCATTGACATTTTATTTATGTTAAAACACAGATTTATTGTTCAGTTGCTTGTTTTTAGGATGTTACACTTGACCTGTTGGAGCTCACCTTTAAGGATCAATACATCAGCCGCAGTGATATGTGGAGACTCAAGAAAAGTCTGGTAAAACACACGAACTATGTTATTATGCACTTTATTAAACGTACACTACCTCAATGTGCTTATTCGTGTAACTATTTTCTCGTCTTTGCTTTTAAAGGTCAGCACCTGTGCGTACATCACACAGAAGGTGGAATTTGCAGGGATTAGGTAAGTGTTACATTTTCCCTTGAAAGTCATACATTTACCTGATTAAGTCAGTATATGAGTTATTTTGGTTAATTACATAAGGCTATTAATACTGATAGCTTTTTAAATAATTGTGTGTCATGTTTCAGGGCCCAAGCCAGCGAGCTGTGGGTCAAGGGTGAGAAGGTCACCTGTGGGTTCATCTCTGAGGATACCAGAGTAAGTATTGTATACATTGAATTTTTCCTCTATTGCAGTTTCCCATCTAGTTATTTAGTAATTTAAGTACAATATTACGCTTGTTTACAATCTCCCGTAGTAATAATAGTAAATACATTTATAACGCACACACATTGCCCGAGCGCTTGCGCCCGTGGATTCGGAGGTGCGGAGCCTGGCTCAGTGGTTTGTTATTTGTTGTTCTTTGTTGGAGTTTTCAGATTTAAAGCTTTCCAGTGTCAATCTTTGGCATTATCATAACTGAAAATGTGTTGCAGACTACTAAGTACAGCATACTCAGAAACACTGCATTTTAAGAGAAAAATTTACATAATTTACATTGTTTCGGGCAATGGCCCTTCAAAGTGTATAAACCATGAACAAAGGTAATTTCCTGAAACATGACCAATTCTATGATTTTTGTTGTTAATGAGTGTTGAGTTTTGTTGTTAACTGTGCTTGTGCACCACTACCATCACAGGATCACCAAGTAGTGTACTTAAAATAATATTATAAAATGTAAATAATCACAGGTAATGTTCAAATACATATTTTATTTTTACTTAAATATCTCAAATTCGTATCTTTACATGTGCAGGTTGTTTTTCGTTCGACGTCGGCAATGGTGTACATTTTCATCCAGATGTGTTGTGAAATGTGGGATTTCAACATCTCTGGTAAGAACACATTCTGTTTCATATTTTGGAGTGCGTTAAGCCTGTTCTCATGCAATCATGTTTTTTGTGCTACTTTATATAATTTGAATATCCTGTTAGTATTACTATTCTGCTTTACAAATTAATACATTTGGATTTTGCATAGCAGTCATCGCCTCCTACTGGCAGACATGATCCATCATTGGTTGACAAAAGTGATTTACAAAGACACGTACATGATGCATGATATTGACACATAAACAACAGACATGTTCACCTTTAGCTCAGAAGAATTATCAAATGTGTCCAACTCAGAAGTTATGGTCAGGTACACATAAGCAATGCGTGTTTTGTTTTAACAAAAAACTTTCCTAGAAGGGAGAACAGAATTTTTTTCTAGACATTGACATATACCTTAATGATTGTTATTTAATTCACTATTATTTGTATTCTAGGCGACCTCTACTTTGAAAAGGCTGTGAATGGGTTTTTAACTGATTTGTTTACAAAATGGAAGGTAAGTAATCTTAACCACCAATAATATAGCTTTCAATGAATATGTTTGTAGGCATTTGCAGTAGAAGCACATACTGTGCATGTGCCACACAAATTGAGTTGTGCTACATGCAGTTTTAAATTTATGGTGAAAGTGAAAGCTGTTTGTCTTTCAGGACAAAAACTGCAGTCATGAAGTAACGGTGGTTCTTTTTTCAAGGACATACTATGAAGCGAGAAGCAAAGGTACACATTACAATATTGTTCTTTTCCACTGTTTGTGTTAAATGTAAACGAAAACGGCAGTAGAAATTATTTTGTATTAACAACTGTATTGTTCCTTGGTTTTTCATCTTAATATAGATGACTTTCCAGAGATGCTCAATAGCCACATACAGCAGGACTTCAGGGGCCGTTTCTATGAAGATTTTTATCGGTAAGTTTATACATTTTCTCATCAACTTTACAGGGTTGCTTAACTGAGACTATATAGCGCGTCTCATTTAATGATCCATCCATCCATTTTCTGAAACCGCTTAATCCCGTACAGGGTCGCGGTGAGCCGGAGCCTATCCCGGCAGACACAGGGCGCAAGGCAGGGCTATACCGAGGATGGGACGGCGGTCCATCTCAGGGCACCTGGGGCAATTTACTCAGTCAGCCAATTAACCTGGCAGCATGTCTTTGGACGGTGGGAGGACACCGGAGTGCCCGGCAAAAACCCACGCGGACATGGGGAGAACATGCAAACTCCACAGAGAAAGGCCCCCCGAGCCGAGACTCGAACCCAGGACCTTCTTGCTGTGAGGTGGCAGCGCTACCCACTACGCCACCGTGTCGCCTTTTCTGGCTTATGGTCAATAAAAAACGTTGTGCAGCTTAGTGTTGTAACAATTATAGGTGAAGCTATCAAAGGGTTGGGATGTTTTTAGTCACTACAAGACTACACTGGCAGAATACCAATTACTGTTCATTATTTTCCAGATAAAATGTCACGTAAGATTAAATTCTTGTCTAGTTAGCTTGTTTGATATTCTTGCAGATCTCTTTTGTTTTAAGAATTGTAATTTGTTATTCTCAGCTTAAAATAAACAGTCTTCAACAAGGAATTGTTATATGTATATTGTTAAAATTGCTAGAAAAAAATGTGTTGCCTTTGTTGTCAATAATTATGATAATTTGGAAGTTTGCATGAGATATAAATTATGCTGAATGGATAATTAGATTTTACATGCTTCCACTCGATTATATAATTGGGCAATCACAAGTGAAGAACACAGGACATTGTTTCACGGAACTTTTGGTAATAGCCAGATTTATTTCTCAATTATGTGCAGATCGAAATAATATTTTGCTTGTTTAAACATTTTCCATACAATACTAGTACTGTACTCACAGTCCCAAGCAAGATAGCTACAATTTCTATATCATCTTTATCAACATAAGTATCAACCATTGTCTCTGTACAACTGAATTAGGCCCTCCTTATGTTGTTACCATTTCTATGGGTCCTGAATGACAAAATCCCTCTCAATCCTGTACGTAATTATATCCTCACTTCATATCAATGTTTGTCGCCCTTGGCTGCCTTTTCTCTACCAGAACGTGTCCTTCAGCCAGCATCCATTCCTTTTTGCATTGTGTTCTGTTTAAGCCCACTTTCCGAAGTCCATGTTATTTTCTTTATTTACGTTTGTACCCTCATACATATGATCCCCTTCGTGTCTCAGGATATTTTCCATTGTATGTCTCTATGCTGTGTTATTGTGTCCTTCCAATGAGTATCTTAAATACTGCTTTGAGCTACCCAAAGCTAAGCACACCTAATGTTTGCAATATTTCAATTAGCAATTTTAAACACATTTTTACATTATTTGGAGGTCTTCTCTACACATTTTAATATAATGGTAATCACATGTATTGAATAATGTTTTCAGTTATTTGCTGTAAGAAGGCCTGTTTAACAACAGTAACTGTAATTTGGGATTATTTTTAGAGTGGTGGCACAAAATGAGAGGCGAGATGATTGGATGTCTTTGCTGGTCACCATTAAGAAGATCTTCATTCAGTACCCCAGGCTTGTAAGACTGAAGACTGTTGGTAAGGTGGTGAGACTGAGCATTGCAGTTGGAATACTGTATCACTGCCCAGCATTTATCTCATGCCTATTGGCACACACATTTGACAGCAGATGGCGATTCGATTTTTTTGGGTTGTCACTCAACTAGTACAGTCTTAAAATAATACATTATATTGTACGGATGTACGTTTTCACGCCTTTATGCATGATAATTGCTCTTCAAAGCAGTTCTTTCAGGATAGCTGTGGCGAGTGCTCCCTCTCTTTTGCGGTGTTTCGCCCTCCACGGAGGCATCCTCATGTGGGTGTGTTTTGCGAGTGGGTGAAGCACAATATGATGTGCTATATGTATAGCCCTCTGTGTTCTGATGTCAAAAAAACAGTCCACCTCTGTTGGCATTTATTTTCAATTTGCAGTAATCTACATTGGGGGAAATTATTATTCACCGTTGCACAGAATTCTATATAGCACACAATGCCTTCATGATTGCATAGTTCTTGTATGAAACAATTTCACACATAAAGCATGAAAATATATGTTAAGAACATGAACATTTGTGACTGCCATAGTGCAACATCACTGATATGATATATGTATATACAATTTCATTATTACATGATTACAGTATTTGATTATCATTGTTATGGAGTACATTTGTCGTTTTGCCTTATGGATAAAAAAGGACATTTAATACAATGTAACATAAACCATTTATTTATTGTATAAATTTGGTCAATATAGCAGTATACTGTATATTTGAGTCTGGTTTTGGAAGAATTACATTAAAGGAGCCATCCCTTTACATAATGTAGTTTGCGTGGATGAATTCCAATTACATTCAGCAAGGTCCACTTTTCTTTCCTTACGCACATATTTTAGTGGTGTGATAGTGACAATGCCTTCTGCAGAATTAATATTTGTAAACCACACTTTTGCAGTTATATTAAATCTTTCTTTTGCTTTTAGAGCATAATATGTTGTTTATCATCCTCTTGAATTATAACAATATATTATATGTAAATGCAAAGTTTTGGTCATTGCAATAATTGTGTTCTTCTCCAGAGGGGTTTCCAAAGGCTCACAATTCTACTGCAGCTCAAGGCAACTACTTGGAATCAATCAACCTCTCTTTCAATGGTAATTACTCTGTTCTAAAGAAACATTGTTTTATTAACTACATTTCGTATAGACACTATAAACATTACATTAGTTTATTTCATCATGTACGTATTCTATACACGATGTACGCTAGTGTGCATATGGTCTAATTGTCAAATTTAATATGGCTATTTTTATTCTCTAGGAAACTTGCATTGTTTCTTATGCTCTAAGAAGGTTGTGTATGTTAACTGAGTTTTCTCTCAGGCTTGGTTGAGTATTAACTTTTTTGAACTTTACGTTCATTAAAATGCTTTTGCTTCATATGTGCCACGTACATATTTTAAATAATGTTTGTTTAGAAGATTACTGGTGACTTTACGAACATATTCTGTTTTATATGTTTCACTTGTTTTAACAGTGTTTGACAAGCACTACATAAATCGTAATTTTGACCGCACGGGTCAAATGACAGTTGTGATCACCCCAGGCGTGGGTGTATTTGAGGTGGATCGACAGCTGATGATTCTTACAAAACAGCGCATGATTGACAACGGTTAGTCACTGAAGCACGTCAACGTACAACACTAATCTAAGTTAGACAGCACACTGTTATTCGTGTTTCACTGGAGCTAGGATTTTCTACATTGGGTGAACTGAGTATTCAGCTTCCTCATGGGTGTAGTGAACCAAACTGAACATAGCTGGTGCAAAAATGCACACACAATGCATTCATGCACGAAAACACAACAAGACTAAGCAAACACATGTTAGGATAACACAAATACATTTACACATAAACACACAGACACAAATTACATATTATACACGTACACTTGCATACAAACAAAGACAAAGATCCCCTATATAGCCTTAACAGACTGTAGGGACAAGTGCTGTTAGCGAGCACCTATGAAGGTCGACACGGCACACGAGGGGGTGGGTGACCAGCACCACGCCCGGCCGCCTTTGTATACACCCACAGCACAGACACACAGACATAAATAAAGGTATCACATACACAAATATACTTATGCTATACATACACAACCACAAACATGTACATATGTAAACGTGCACACACAACATACACACCTAAAACTCATACAAACAAAATGTATACATAAGTAAAGACAAAGATCCCCCTCTATAACGTTAGTCACTCTGACCTGAGCCACCTGGCCACCTATGAAACAATTTTAGTGACATTAATAGGAACTTTACTCGTGGTTTTACGGTGGCTTTAGGAATCGGAGTGGATCTGGTATGCATGGGAGAACAGCCACTCCATGCTGTGCCGCTTTTTAAGGTATGTAACATTTCCTATCCAAAATGAGTAGAAGACTATTTTACTTAACCGTTTTAGATTTTGGATTGTGTTTTAGTGTGCACCACAAAAGCACCATCTGCTTAATTGAAACTAACGACTCAGATTTTTGTACACAAACTATAACTCAAACTACAAAATTATATGTTAGTGTGGTATCCACTGATTACAGCATTTTAACGTTTGCACCTGGAACAAAAAGCATTTTTATTTTATACAGTAATGCTTTCAGTGGTCCATCAATATAATTGAACCATTTAAAAGTTGCATGTGACATTTTTATTCTAAGAAGCAGAGAAGTGTAACTTCAATAACCTTTTGCAAAGATGGTAATTTTAGAACTTAATTTGAGTTTGTGCTGAATGAAATAATACCTACATTATCTACTACTTAGTGGCTGTATTTGGAACTGTTTGGAGTAATGTGTTCGGTAAGAAACATGTTTTTTCCTTTCTATTCTCATTTTAGCTGCACAATAGAAGCAGCAAAGACAGCAGCGTTGGTGATGACTACAACATTCCTCACTGGATCAACCACAGGTTGAATACTTATACACTTTGAATATTTTTTCAATAAAGTATTGTCATGCATATATGCAGCAAATTGAATAGTTAATATAGATAGCTTTCACCGCATACTTTACAAGTATACATTAAAGAGCACAGTATACACCAGGACCCTTTTACGTTTGGTTACAATACCCCAAAACAAAGTCGTGAGTTTGTTTTGGGATATTTTTACACAGTATGCAAGTAACGCAACTCATTCAGCCTGTGCATAATCACCGAGCCGTGCAATAGTGTCCTTGGTGGCCATGTGTAGTTCTCGTTGACCTCTGCTGAACTTAGACAGTGGACAGTCATCAGCAATATGTGATATTGTTTGTACTAGGCCACAGCTGTGGTGTGGTTGTCATGAAGACCCCAACGGTGGAGGGGTCGGCTGCACAGGGACCTTGCCGTGGCTGGCACCTGTTTGACAAGGCCTGATGACAGATACTTAACGGAATTAAAATATGTGAACGTTACACAATTTGTTTAATACTCGAGTCATTTTATATCATAAAGTCAATCACATATTTGATCTATGCACCCTTTTAGCGTTGAAACTACAGTATATTAGATTTGTAAAAATTAAAAACATGCTCTTCTTTTGCAGTTTTTACACGTCGAAAAACCTTTCGTACTGCGCTTCCTTCACTCCCCGCATCAAACTGGCTCCCAAGAAGGTTACGAGCCCCGTATTTGCTCATTAACTGCAATAATACAGCTGTTGTTTTTTCACTATTAACATATGGTACATTTTTTCATGCATAAATTATTTAATTTTACTTTGTTCTTGTCTTAGGAACCTATAAACAATAAGCAAACCCGTGACAATGGTATGTAAAGCACACATTTACAGCAGAATTTGTTTCGACCATTTCCCTTTCATTTTCATGTCTCCTGATATGCATGACATAGGAGAGCTTGAATACCTGTCTGAGTACAGGAATGTTTAAAGTAAATGTATAACCTTTATTTTTTCATCTGGGCATATGCCTGAGATACCTCTAGAAAGTAGTGAAGGCTAGCAACTCTCAGGAAATGATAGTGATGCTATTAAAAGCTACTGCTTCTCTGACAGATATTCAGAGAACTGCAAATCTTCCTGCTTAAAAGTACAATTAATATGCATTTATTTATGTTGCTCATAGCGAATGGAACAGATTGCTTGTCTCATTCATTCCTTTCCTTCATATGAACGCTGTTGGCGATTGCATCGATCTTAAAGGGTTATAGTTTGGGTTTGATCTGTCAAGCAACTGTTGTAGTCCTACTGACCACTCTGCAAGTTTCTGTGCGTTCAAACACCTGGCACGCATGCCTTCATGGGACAAATCCACTGTTGATAGCCATTCTGCTGATAGCATTGCTATTGGTACGCATGTGTATACACATTTGCATGTTTATCTGCATTTATTGGAGACGGACTGAAGCCTGTTTGGTCAACGTCGTCCTTGAGTTGTGTTAGCTTCATGATGTTTGATGCAAGTGGCAAAATCCCTTTCCCCCCCTTCCCCTAGCCTCTGATTGTGCTGCCAAGGTCACAAATGGCACCACACCCATTCTTCCCAAGGGGATCAGTGCCAGAATGATGCATGAATAGGGGGAAAGACTTTTCCTGGAATGCTGCCCTTTCAAAATTGCAAAAAAAAAGAAGAGTATAAATGAATCAATCCTGGGAGTCATATTCAGAATCTTATTCAGTATTGATAAAATTGTATTTTTTAGATGACAAGTAATGGTTGCATTGCGCTCTGGTGTTGGTTATTTATTCTGTTCTAGTGTAGAGACACACTCAACAACCTCACAACACCATCATGTTCACTTTTTTATGTTGATTACATTTGTAAATACTTTTCCCATCTCTTGCTGAACAGGGATGTCTGCTGCAAAGGAATCTGAGACTAGCCTACCAATACAGGTGGACTATGAAGCATATGATGTCCAGGTGTTCAAGATACCAGGCACTGCTCGTTGCAACCGCAGTCTTCACAGCCGGTGTGCAAAAACATCGTTTTTGATTATGTTGTAGTAAAATACGTTTCGCTTAAATTTTGCATGGAAACAGCAAGGATAATGCTTGTGTATGGCCAATGAAGAGCAACTTTTAGCATGACAACAATCATGTAGGCTTTAACAAAGTAAAATACTATATTTTCCCATTCTAATAAATGTAACGCCAGCCGCTATTTTGAGGGTTTTTTTAATCGACGCAGTCCACAAAATGGATGTGAAAAAAGGAACGAAATCTAAGTTAACAGTGTGGTTATTTGGGTGATTGTGTTTGTGCAGTGTTTCATGTTTTGCTTTTCGGTTATGACAGACCGTCGCATGACGTGCGTACTCGAGTCAGCACGAGCTTCAGCGATGTGCCGCCGAGCCCTGTCCTGTCAGGGAAAAGTCAGTGCTCGGAGGAGGCCAACAGCCAGGCTTCAGATGACAGCATGTTAGGCAGAACTACAGGCGCATGCCTCATACCGCGTGCTTGTCAACGCCAGTGTGAAATCAGCAGCTCCCTTGGCTACACGACGACACGAGGTCCATCCACACATCAGCACATCAAGGGATATTCATATTAGTCTATAAATCGTATATATACTTGTCTCATCGGACACTGCTTATGGTGACGTTTTATTTTTCATGCCCAAATGGTGTTGGGGTATTTTTGTATACGCGTTTGTTAAAATTGTCGCACTGTGCAGGCATTTGATTCGCGTTTCCATAGGCAACGTTGTTTTTGGTTTTTCTTTGCAGTATAAATCTTCGAAGACAGATATTTTCAGCATTTTTTATTTTATTATTATTTCGTGTTAAATTACATTTAAATCACAAGCCCTGTTGCCTGATGAACATATTTTATTAGACTGCTATTTTGTTATATATGTTTCATCTTGATAGCTTTTCTTTTCATATATATGCAGTATTCTGCCATGTATATTTGCAGTATTAATATTTAAAATTGTTTATAACATACATTTCTACACAAACACCGTCGAGACAGTGAATTTTTAGATGATGTTGCATGAGTATCATAAGGGATGCTGTCATGGTGTGCTACCGAAACTGGCGACCTCTGACCTGTATGGCCAGTGTGCTACCGTCATGGGTCACCAGTTTGAATCTCCGGGCAGTTCAAACTATGAACAAGTCCCTGAAATCGACCCTGCTTCTACCCAGGAAGCAGTATGAATGGGAACACCACCATGAGTTGATCTGCAGGTCGTGCGTGGTAGGGTAAAGTGTTGGTACTCCCACTTTAAAGATGTCTAGCTGGCATGGAACAGGTCTAGGAAAAATATCCTGTTTTGGCGTGCTCTAGACTAAAGAGCTCCCTAGTCGTGGATACACTTCCACCAGGAGTGGTGTGAACTAGCAATTGCAGGGCTGCCCCGTCTGACCCTTTGTCACGCGTCCGCATGTTGCACGGTGTCAGACTTGACAGAGAGGAATAACTACCGTGACGAGGGGGACTCCAGCGCTCCAGGGCGCTTCCAGGTGGGCAGCGCTGAGTCGCTGCTGCGCACCAAGCACGGCAGCTGTCCCCCACAGCGTGCGCTCATCAACCCCTTTGCGCCGTCGCGCATGCCCATGAAGCTCACCTCCAACCGTCGCCGATGGATGCACACCTTCCCCGTCGGTAATTTGTACTTCGTCTCATTACACGACCCCCGATTGCACTTTGAGAACAAAATTGGAAAAATGACGAAAAAAAAACCTCTTAAAGCGGAAAAACGAAAATGCTCGTTTCTTTCATGTGAAACTTTTCTCCGTCTTGTCTGTTGGATTCAGGTCCTACAGGAGAAGCCTTTCAGATCCACCATCAGACGCGACCCAACCCGGAAGAGCTGGCCCTCCAGCTTGTGGATTCAGAAGAGTTTACCGACAGTGACGATACACCTGATCGGTGGGTAACGCAAAAGGTCACACATGAATGCCCATACTTTACACATGAATGCCCATACGTCACACGAATGCCCATACGTCACACATGAATGCCCATACTTTTATGCCATAAATGACGTCACACATGAATGCCCATACTTTAATTCACGTCTCGGACCTGTGTTTTTTTAATGCATGGCCTATTGTATTCACTTATCTAGGATTATTAGGCATCATTTGCAGTGTCTAAAACTTTTGGGACAAAAATAGGGGACAATTAATGCGAGTGACCTAAGTCCTAAGAGGTCGGCTTCGTCGGCGGCTTTGTTAACATCCAGAGATGTTTATATCTGTGTGAACAGGAATTTTAAATATGTGAGAAATGTTTTAGCCTGGAGTAATGAGACTTTGGATGGGTTTTAAAATGTGTTTATATGATATGGGTTTATGAGGTCACTTTCATCCTCAAGCGAGTAAAAATGAGCCAGCACATCACACAGTTTCTGGCATTCATATTTAAGAGCTGAGTTTAGAACGTTTTTGCAAGTGACACACAATATATTATAATGACGATACATTATTCCTATCAGATGATGTTATTTTATACTATGATTGAGATTTGTTTTTGTGCAAAACTGCCGTACAGGGTATTGATGCATGTATGTGGGGAGTGGTGGCTCCGAAATTAGTGATCAGAGTTAAATTTCCACTCACGGTCAACATCAGTGACGATTATCTGAAACGGTCCTGGGCACCCCCTAGGTCGGCTTAGCCCCAACAGTTTGTGAAATGCTAAATGGCATGCATTTGTCTTTTATAAGGAAGCGCAAAAATTCGCGAATTATCTCGGAGGACATACCATTCCCACCGTCCGTCAGCGGCACAAACCTATGCAGCCTTGAAGAGCTCTCCCCTTACCCACCCAAGCACGGTAACAATTATGATCTTACATTCTCCTTTTATTGATTGATGCTGTACTTTTTGTTGATTGATAATTAATATCTGACGTTTGAATGTGAATGTTCTTAAGGGACCAAGGGATGCAAATTTATATTGTTGGTACAGTTAACATAACAGCTGGGCTGTAAACAAAAACAAACTACTGTTACATTTTACTCTTGTATTTTTGTGAACAAAACTGCTTTTCAGTGGTTAATTGGAAAACACTTTCTAGCTTTTAAACATCGCCGAGTAATAAATTGCACTCGTGAAAATTATATTCATACAATAATGCTATTAAAAGTGTGAGATATTAATTTATATATTCTCACATGCACCGGTGCTCACACTAATAATGTGGCTAGTTTCTCTGCCTTCTGTTAAAAAGAAAATCTTAATGCCAGTCCTTGCTATAGAGGTAAACTATACCCAGTATTAGTGGGTAATAGGTAAGTCTGTCAGAGGCAAAAGGTTCATTTACCGATTGCCATACCTTAACTTAACACGACGCCTGATGCTACACTTCTGCAGTGTGCAGTTATGTTTTAGTATATGCCTCCTCCCCAGCTCTATTTAAATGTGGGCAATTTGCAAGCTTGCCGTGTCTTTACAAGAGCATTACCTAGGCGGTAATGAGATTATAACAATGAGAGGTGCATCTTTTTGCAAATTTAATTGGTTTCATGTGATGCAGGTTTTTCTGGCAATGCTGTCGTGAAAAAAGCAGCTGGTTCAGTCGAGAAAAATCTACCCCCCCTCCCAGAGCCCAGTGAGTAATGAAAACCAACGTGCTGATTTATTTATTAATGTCACTGTGTTATTTTAACTTTCCAATATTCATGTTAAACGTTATACATTTTTGTAGCATACAGGTCATGTCTGTTATTTCAAGAGACGACAAAGCCCCAGATTTTTAGATGATGGCTTTTGCATAAAATGGATGTAAAATGTGTAACGTCTGGTATATTTGTTGGCATTACATAATGCATATACTTTTGATGAGAAGCGCTGGTTGCTTAATTAGCATTATCACTGTTTATAGTTTTTCTTTTTAAACATGAATCCTTACAAATTTATACCGTTGTCAACTTAAAACTTGTACGGTTTTACGTTTAAACATGTTAAGGCAAAGTAGCAGATTGTTAAATATGAACAGAACGTTACTTGTGCGTACAGCTAGGGACCTTAAAAGCATACATTTATATGATATTAAATTGTAATTTGTGGTTTCTGTGATGTATGCAGTTCTGACTGCATTATTTTGTAATTGGGTAATTATTGTATATAAGTTAAATGATTGAATGCTGTGAGTTCTTGAGGATTGTATATCATCTCTTGCAATATATAATTTACTATGATTATGTTAACAATCCAATGCTTATATTGATCTTTAAAAAAGCATGCATGTTAATCGCACTTCTTCTCAGCATTGCACAGCACGTGCATGAACTTGTGATAATTAAACTGATTCCAATGCTTTTTTAATCAATCTTTCTCTTTTTTTTGTCCCTGTGTCTCCTCTTATTGCATACTGTGAATCTCTTTCATCTTCGTGGGCTGTCTGTCCGTGTGTGTGTGTGGACATTTTATTTGTGATTGTGTGCTCGGGGGTGTTTTCCCACGCAAAGCTGACAGCCCGTCTCCTCCTGTAGTGCCCAGTTTCTGTTGCACAGTTGGGGTGGATTGGAAGTCTCTTACCACCCCTGCCTGTCTCCCTCTCACCACGGACTACTTTCCGGACAAGCAGTCTTTGCAGAACGATTACTCAGAGGGATGCTATGATTTGCTTCCGGATACGTTTGATGCAGACAGGTGATTGCCAGCAGTCACACAGTGTGTTGTGAGTGATCATCGTTGACATTGACATTTCTCATGTGAGTGATCCGTCATTGACATAAGTGCTTTAAAAGAGAAATGTGTGGTACGGTGGGTTTCATGAGCGGTTATTTGACTCATTATTAACAATGCTTAAGTTGGATAAATTCACAAATATTGTATATGTACACATTTATTTCATTCATCTCCATATGCAGCTGATAACATTGTGCAGTAAATCTAATAGATTTTGGCTGAGACACTAATGAAATGTATTCGCCAACAAAACAACTTTACTCTCAGATCATGTCCTAGAGGAATGTTAATGCCCTTTAGGTAGCTAAGTCATTGAAATGTAATAATGTGCAACATTTTGTAATAATAAATGATCTGAAACTCATCTGTTGTTTAATTATACATCAAGCTCTTCCCCTTTACCATTTTGCCCTTGTAAGATAGATGCACTTTTACTTAATTTGCTTAAAACACATCCAAATGCTGGCAAAGGTGATGTGTTCTACTTGTACAGAATTTACAGAGACGTTGTTCAAGTTATATATAACAGAGCAAATTACGTTGAAACGTGACCTTTTTTTTTACATTGCGCCTAGAAAATATCTTTCATTTACAAGACTGCTATTGGCATAAAGTGTATTTTGTCATCTGCAACTGTTACAGAAGCGATGAGGAAAGCGGCAAGAAGCTGACAACGCAGCAAGTGTACGAGGAGTTTATCTCTCAAAGGTTAATGCAGGGCTACCAACTGATTGTTCAGCCTCGCACCAGCAAGACCAATGTGTCCACCCCAAGTCTGCCATTGAGCAGCAGTCCACGTTTTACCAAAGGTGGGAGCATACATACAAATGCAAAGGGCAGATCTGGAGAGGTGGGTGAAACCCATTAATATTCTGGAGCAGCATAGCTCAAATTTCAAGTGGATGTGCAGTAGTAATAGTTTTGGGCACATCTCTGGCAAAGTGATAACACGTAAGGGAAGATTTTTATTTCTTTCAGAAACGAATGTTTTCATTTAACATAATTACCCTAGCATAGAAAATACAAATGAACTTCAGATATCATTATGTCTGGCTATTATAGACTATAAAAAAGCAATTAATTCAGCAGCAACTGATGCAGTCATCCAAACTCTTACCAAAGAAAATCTACATTATCAGAACTATGAATAAAGATGAGATTGTATAAAGAAAGCATCAACATCCAAATCAGATTAAGATTCAATTAAGAAGAGGCTGTGACCAAAGTTACTTATAGAATATACGTTTCAAATAAAGCATACGGTACATAAATCAAGTATTAACCACTTTATATTCACTCACAACGTGTTTATAACAACCAATAAAAAGTAACTATTGGGAATAATTGAAGAACAAAATAGAAGGCTGCAAAGTTGAGCTGAAGATAAATTAGCAAAATTAAAGTCTTGTAGAACAGTGTTGATTAACAGGAACATAGCTGTGTCGAGTGCTCTCCCTCTGTCCTAAGCGGATTTTCACCTCCCACATTGGAGGCATCCTCAGGCATTCTGAGTAAAGATGAATGTGGTATGCTATATTATGCCTGATGTCAAAGGCAGTTCACTGCCTTGCCAGAATTCCTTTGATCCTCTGTCATACCTTCTCTCTTCCCGGGTCTTTCCTGTACTCCCGTGAGTCCGTTGCTAGTGTCTCCTAGGGTCCAATGTCTTTCTTGCCCCTGTGATGTCTGGAATGCCTGCCAAGTTATTTACAAGGCAGGTTTTTTTGGTTGTGTTTTGAAGTTGTTAGAGGTTCTGTAAAAAGTCCAATTTGTACTGTTACCTGTAGTTAAATTTTCAGCTTTGGAAAGAAATTCTCATGCATCGAGCCGTGAAAACCTACATCAGGACAGGAATATAATCGTTGGATGGACTTGAGTGAAAAACATCAGTGCATGTATACCTCAGGCAATTATTTGGAGGTGGACTTGGACCAAATTTTAAAATCTGAATTTCATCATCAAAAGTGGTTTGAACATTTTCAATTCGTGCATATTCAATTCTTGGCATTGTTTATTAATAGATGATGACAAAGTAATTGAAATTCTAGCTGACAAGTACAGAAAGAACAAAGAATAGATGCACGTTTGGAAATACAGAGAGATTAAGAGGAACACAGATCAGAGAGCAATTATATGATAGAGACATCATGTTGACTGTTGAGGAAAAGTAAGCAGACTTGGGCGGGATATAGCGCTAGAAGGGACGATGGCCCATGGATGAGACGTGATGGAATGACAGCCAATGGCGAGAACACAGCTGAGAGGATGACCACAGTCGAGATGGAGTGATGAGATCAGTTCGTATGGAGTAATGGGATGAATGGCATTGCCATACAATGAGGGAACAGTAATGAAATGGTGAGGTCATCATCCAGCCGTGGAGTCCATAGCTATTAATGACAAAACGATTACAAACATTAAAACACCATAAATTGTCAGACAAAATAACATTTTAACCGCAACAATTAACGCTCCTTGTTTAATGTACTAAATTAGATTGTATTTAAATATTTTTTTATATATGTAATGTGCAGGATGCTGGTCCATCGCAGGGCACAGGGGGCAATTTAGTCAGCAGGCCAATTAACCTAGGCAGCATGTCTTGGGACTGTGGGAGGAAACCGGAGTACCCGGCAGAAACCCATGCGGACACGGGAAGAATATGCTCCACACAGCAAGGCACCCGAGCCTGGAATCAAACCTGGGACCTTATTGCTGTTAGGTGATAGCGCTACCCGCTACGACACCCTGCCACCCCGGCCAAGGATGTGTTTGTAAAAGAAAATTAAATGTTAGTGGAAATTGGTGGCTTACAGATTTCGATTGGATGTGCCCATGGATTTATGGCTATCTCTTATCAGTTATTAAAAACCTCTTGAAAAGGCTGTCCATCATCGAAATCTGCCTGGCAGGACATGTTGGTCTATTAGCATAAAGGGTCACAGTTAAATTATCAGCACATGTGCACTTGGACAGATGGTTAGCCCTAACCTGATATACTGAGGTTTTTAGTCCCCCCCAGTAAGCGTGATTACTCCAGGGTTTTGCCTTAGTTAACATACATTGATAAAGCATGTAACTCATATTCACCATCTCGTTAACAAATGTGATTATGTTAATTGCACTGGCATTATAAACAAAACTTGAAATTAGTGTCAAATGCAGCAGGATACATGCTTGTGATCTGGGAGTAAAGTCATACCAAAAATATAATTAGTGTTAAAGTTACAGCTGGAGAGGAGTAACAAAATAAACTGGGCACAATCGGATATGAAAAAAGTTATAACAATAGAGTATTTATAAAAACGAGTTTCTTCAGCACTTTATAGAAAATTAACTGACGCGATTTAGAGTGAGATGTCTTTGAGAAAATATGTGAATGTTGAGTCTGCACAGGAAAGTCAAGTTTGCAATTTAGGGAGAGCTGAAATAAGCAGGAATGGCTATCAGCCAATAAAGGTCACAGCTAACCTAAGTGGTTATTGATGTGGACAGTAGACATTCACAGGATTACTTTATTTATTGAGAACTCTTGTATTCGATATTGAATTTGAAATAAAATAAATAGTGCACATTCATTGGGTTACAATGTGCAAAATCAGATACTTTTAGTTCAATTATATAAATATGTTTTGAAAGGTCATATGTGGGTCTGCAGAATTTACTTTGGTTAGCCTATTGATCGGCCATTGTTTTTCATGTTTAAATAAACTCCTACATTGTTTTTGTTTCTATTTAATTATTTTTTGTGGGAGAAAATGTCACCTTTAGCTAGGCTTTACAGCTGCGTTTACACCTGCACTTCAGTGCACTACCATGCGTGTTTGTATCCTCTGTGGACCAGAGAGTCATTGTGCATCAGATTCTATTGCACTCATGCATATTTCTTAACCTGGAAGTAGCTTTCCAATGCTATTTTTAACGTGTGTGTGTTTTTTATGGATTTCAAGGGATTTTCTCCAGGGCACTGGTGGAAGAGGAGACTCACCAATGGCTCAGCATGGGTCGCAACCTGCACAAGGTCTCTCTGAAGGACAAGAAGATCAGCGTCACACGATACTTACCCAAGTCAGTTCCAGATCTATATTGGACACTTTTACAAGAACGGAAATACATATTACAAGGACGACCATCCCATGTTAATTATATTTTTCACTGACTATACTGTACCCTTTAAGCTGTCCTTTTTGTGATTTCAAGTACTCGAGACTGCACAGCTAGCTACCGTCTTCTCAGCTTGAATTCATTAGTTGTATGTGTTTGTGTGTGCAGACACCCATACGAATCGGCCCAGTTCCCGTACTCGTACAGCCTGTGTGCCCCACACTCGGATGGCGAGTTTCTTTCCTGCTGGGTAGAATTCTGCCATGAACGTCTGGAGGAGTACAAGTGGAACTACCTTGATCAGTACATTTGCTCTGCAGGATCCGAGGACTTTAGGTAATAAAAGTAATAACTTTGTTATGCCTGCACCATGCGTCGTATGCCCGTTGTCTTACGAACTTTGCTAAAATTGCCGCTGCTCTTGCCCACTTTCTTTTAAGAATTGTCTTTATCGCTCGAGCTCGGTGTCAGTGTGTGAATCCAAAGGCTCCTTTCCATTGTGCACTCAGTCTCATAGAATCGCTCAAGTTCTGGCGGACACGATTCCTGCTTCTTCCAGCGGCCACGTCACTAACGAAACGAATCTGCGAGGGAGAGGAGCCCTGCAACAGCTACGAGTGGCAGCGAAGCGAGGAGGAGGAGCTGCAGCTCATAGATAACTTCATCCGCTTCATGGAGAGCCTCAATCGCATGCGAAGACGCCACCGCTCCGACCGCATCATACGTGTAACTCTTCG
>JAZEWU010000010.1:3141878-3154733 GCA_036362915.1 Geotria australis
TGTCGCTGTTATTATCGTGCTTTATTATGGATAACGCTTTTTGTCCTGGAGGAAAATGTCCGCACAAGAACACGCAGCTCCCTATCCGGGCCATGCGTGCGATGCAGTTTTTCTGAACTATTTCTTATTCATATTGATTGATAGATGCTTATTATTACAGCAGAAAATACCCAGTGAGCTTGCAAGCTCGTTTCCGGATTCCTGCGAGACATCATTAATAGCCATTAGTAGCCATGTTAGCACTGTTTCCTATAGGGCTCTGTTTAGCAGAAACACAAGCAAGCGCTATACGAAGTATGCCCATACATGTGTATACTTGCATTCCTCCTTATTAAATGTTTACGATTTTACCCCACATGGACAATTTAAATGTTAGAAAATTGTGGCCATTTGTTTTTTAAAGATTCTCAGTTATTTGAAGTTATCTTAATTTCCAGATTATAAGAACACACTATGCATTGCCACATATTAATGCTTTGGTGGCCACTGTAATAACAAGGCAAACATAACATTTTTCTTTCAACAATATTTTTAGTGAGTGTCCAGCAGAAAATCTTGCTTCATTGGGCTGTGCCGTCACGCTTGGGTGAAGAGGCAGCTGGCTCTGCAGATTTTATTTTCAGCACGATAACTACAAAACAAGTCAAGATACACATACAAATTCCCCACACCTTTGGCGTTTATGCCAATCAGATAGAATTGGTATTTTAATGACTAATCCATTATTTAACAGCTCTTAAAATTGAAATTGATTTTTAAAGGCACGAGAACCTAACAGTTTAAGCAATCCCTTTTTAAAGTATTTTTCAAGGGTAGATCTTTTTAGGAAGAAATATTTGCACATTTAAACAAATGCATTTGTAAACATTTTCATCTGGTGCAAGTGGTTAATAATCATGTAAAATATGCAATATTACCATTATTTTATTTTAAACAACATGCTTACTAGTTTGATATTGCCAGGTGTTCCAGTGAAAAAACTCTGTTTTTGTTTGCAAGCAAGATTAAAGGGAAAGCTAGGATTAATGACTAGCCACTAACCTAATGTGATATACAATATTCCACATTCATTAAAGCCCACCTACTCTTTAAACTGACAAATGATGCTTCTGCTCAAGTGTTGGCAGGCTATCGTGACTTGGTTGTTAAATCGATGATGGTGATGGAGGCAATAGTGATGCTTTCTGAAGTGTAAGGTTTGTCAAGTTAATGTTGGTTATTGTATTTGGAACCGACACATTAGTTATTACCATTGCAGAGTTCTATTGTGTACTTTTTAAGAAATACATTCAATGATGGCATTTCCAATGGTGCTCTTGTTGATTACGTTAAAACATGAATTCGTTATTTGTCCTTGCCTAGCATTGTTTTCATTTACTTGTTGTTGGGTTTTTTTACCACTAGTAATTAAAAATGAATGCCTCCAACAACAGTGAATGCTAATTTTATAACTGCTTTGTACCACAGAGACAACCTGACGGTATGGTGAAGATTCCTGCTTTGAAGCCGCTAGCGTCTGGTGCCTCTTGTGGGCCAAGTGGGGCGTCCATGATGGGCCAGGATTCCGGCAACCCAGTCAGAAAAGGCACATCTGCCCTTGCCGCTCTTCTGGAGATGGAGGCCAACCAAAGGTCAGCATGCTTGAGGGAGCAGCAGACTTTGTATAAGCATTTAAAATAGCCACGGGAATCTAGAGTTATTGTGCATTTACATTATTGAGCTGTAATGCTTGTATAACTAGCACATGCGTCCCATTTTCAATGGCCGTAATGGACACCATTAAATTACCATTTCAATAAATGACATTTTTTATTTTTAAAATACTATTTGTATATCCTTAAGTGTAATATATTCTTGAAGTGTTTTATTTAAAGGGTTTTTGCTTATTTCATTGTGCCTGCTTGCTATGCAGGAGCGAGGAAGAGCGACACTTGGTGAATGCGATTAAACCCACAGCAGAGTCACAGCCTGGGGTTCCCAGTATGACCCCGACTTACCTGGATAGCCCCAGGAAGGTACTTGGCGAACATAAGGGCATCTCATTTCCATTTGAGAAAAGGCACATTTCCATTTTAGATGTCACATTTTGCAATCCCCATTCACATTCATAAACAGTATTTACCATCGTTTTCTCTTGTGAAAGCACAATGTTCACTTACAAAACGTGACATATTTCTCATGCTATGCCGACTGGAGAAACTAATGCAGACAAAGCTACAAATCAATTGCGATTATGGCCTATTCTAAATTTGAGCAATACTGGCTGTATTGCTCAAATTTAGGAATCAGCCATGTTTCAGTGGTAATTCGACTAGGCTGGCCCTGCCCTACAGTCTTTACCTTCTTGCTTGAATACCATATTTAACAGCCTGCTCTCTCCCCCGCAACCTCACCATGATTCTGCGTATCCTTTGATCCCATAATGAAAAGTATTCCATTCATCGAATGGAATAACAATTAATGGCTAGAAATCATGAAAATCGCCCAGCTCTAAGGTATGGTGATAATCGGCACAGCCATGGAGTCAAGCACTATAGAACATACCCTTTTAAGTGAAGCTCTTGTAGATGCTCATTTATATTCAGGAAGCTGCACGCGTTGGGTTTTGTAGAGACCAACTTGGTGGTTGCGCTTATGGCATCATTTGTCGTGTGCCTGAGCTGTTTACTTTTCATTATCTGCTTACGTAGC
Source organism: Geotria australis (assembly GCA_036362915.1). Lineage (NCBI taxonomy): Eukaryota > Metazoa > Chordata > Hyperoartia > Petromyzontiformes > Geotriidae > Geotria > Geotria australis. The sequence continues at coordinate 3,144,570 of JAZEWU010000010.1, forward strand.
TTCCCGGCAGAAGTATGCTAAGCACGATTATTTTATTGGCTTGGGTGAAATGCATTTATTATGCTTTAAATGTTTTTTCACGTCTTCATATCCCGTTATTCTGCTTTGACCCTTTATATACTTGTGTTATTTGTTCTTGTTTCTGTTTTATTTTGCTTAATACTGCATGTTTGAACATTAATTCACATGCAGTGTCCAATTTATTTATGTTTTTCTCATTTCTAAAGCACCATTCTTTTGGTATCTTGCGATATTTTCTTTCTCTGTCCATGCACTGGCTGACACTCAGGAGGGAAGTTTCTTTGCCGAGGTAGTGCGAAGTCCTCGCTCTTCTTCCTCCTCCTCTTCTTACCACACACAGGTCAGTCAATGTATTAGCAAATAGAGAAGATTTGGCAAGCACCATTGATGAAGGTATATGTGTTTTGCCTATTCAAAGCAAGCGGGAGGAGTCGCAGTTGTGAACCTAGCCTATTATGATGTTACAAATATAAGAGCAATTAAAATTAAATGTGTTATTGTGAGTTGTGAAATGAGGCAAGTGGACTTATTAAATAGCTATGAAAATACGTACAGCTGAAAAAAAACTTGGAGATGCATATTTTACATTTTTGTCTGTGTATTGAGATATGTGAGCATTGGGTAAAGGATTTTATAATCTGACGAATGTTATGAACTCACCTACATCACTAAAGGATGCATGATCCCTCTCGCCCCTGGCAAGTATTTACCCATGTCTATTCCTTTCACAAATGTTTGCTGCTATGCTGGCTGAAGTTAATGTGACGATACTAAAGGATTCGCTCTCCACCGGTGTGTGTGTCTCTTTTGGTTGAGTGTCTTTTTACTTTTCTTATAATCCTGTTATATAAAAAAATAACACATTTCGTGCCTCCAGATTACAAATTGTGACCGTTTTCCTAGTAATGCATTGCTTCTTATATAATTGATTTTGACGTTTATTAATAGCATGTTTACACCTCTAAGCCTGCTGGCTGATGTGTGTGCATGTTTTATTACTGCTGTGAAATATCATGATCTTTATTGGTTTTATTTCAAGGTCATACGTTCAGCACAGCGATACCGCACTGCCACTAACTGGGTGACTGTTGTAACTGCAGCTTTATGTCATGACAGGTTTTCCCAGCTCAATCAGATTTCCTCTCAAGAGAAGCTCTTTCGGAATAGCCATGTTGAATGTTCCTCCTCTCTCCTTTTTGACGTTTCGCCTCCTATGTTGGAGCCTGATGCCTTGAACGTGCGAGGCGAAACGCTCGATACGGTTATCCCGAAAGAGCACCTCTTAAGAACAATTCTTGCGCAACTTTATGGTCAAATCTTTTTAATCAATATTGTCCTGCAATATTAAAATGTATTAGCTCACCTAGTTTGGTAAAGCATAAAGGGAAGTATATTTATCGATGTAGATAAATGTCACACGATGTTCTGTGGAATATTTTCAATGTTTTCTGGAGTTGATGAGCAGGTGTAGAATACTGGATGTATGAATAATAATAATAGCATTTTATATAGCGCCTTTCACCCGAGGGTCACAAAGCGCTGCACAAGGGCCGCGAAGAATGAGTTAATATTGCCATAGTTTTTTAACGTAGCTAATACATGTGCATTGCTCTACATAGCTGTTATTTCGATGGCAATCAAGGTCACAGAAATTCGAATGAAACAATTGGATTACTTTCAACATCAGACGAAAACGCAACACACTTTCAACACACTGCAGATATATAAGACCACACGTTTCGGCTAAACCATTTATAATGTGTAATAATGCCTCCAACATGGGAGACGGAACATCGCTAAGGAGAATGAAGGAACACTAGCCATGGCTATCCCAAAAGAACAGCTATGGAGATTTTCACATCAAGCTGTGAAAACCTATATCGATATGTAGCTAATACATTTTCATCATATCCTAAGCACATTTAAATATGTTTTCCGCAGCAGTCGATAACGGCAGATGTGGCAACAGTGACGGTGACCTATGCTGATGGCAGTGTGATTGCTTCCAACGTCCATGGAGAGCAGAGTTCAACAGGGGACAACAGGTAACAAATGATTCAAGCAGGTAAAAGTTTAACTTCGACCTGAACAAGTGTTGAGAATTGCCTTCCAAAGCTGTTCTTTTGGGATAGCCTTGTTGCGTGCTCACTCTCTCTCCTTCACGGTGTTTCGCCTCCGACATTGGAGGTGTTCAACGACTGCGCTCGACACGGCTATCCCAACAGAACAGCTTTGGAAAGCAATTAATAATTCTAATTTTTACATTTACAATTCTCATGCATCAAGACGTAAAAAGCTACAACAGTACACTAAACAAGTGTTCTCCTTTAAATCAGTTCCCATACTATGTTGACTTCCTCATTCACTTGAACAGTTCACTACATTCAGGTCTGAGTAACTATTATACGTGTTAAACCACTTATGCGGATAGATTAATCTGTCCTGTGAGGCCACTTGATGAAATAGGTTTTAATGTTCCTTGTGTTAATGCTCAGCATGGGTCGGATGTGCTGCTAATGTTGTGTACGTGTGTTGTTTTTTAAAGCAGTTTGGCTCAAGCAGCAGCTCAGCCAGATGCTAGTGGTGGCCATGCTTACCTACTCAATATTCTGGAGGCCATGAAGCATCCTAAGTGAGTTGATTTCATCTTCACATAAAGGGAACCAGAACACTTCTATGTTACGTCTGTGTATTGATACAACTGCCTAGTTATTTACCTGTGAAAGTAAGAGCTGTGACATTAAGTGTTTTAAGAAATACGCTTACAAACATATGGAGCTAATTATTTGGTGATGCTGCATTGGTATTGGTGGACAATTAAGAAAAAACATCCTCAACTAATCTGACAATAACACTATGTGGCCTTAATAAAAAAAATATGTATAATTGGTGCCATTTTGGGCAATGGCCCTTTTTCGTAGGACATTAATTTTACGTGCGACTAGCAGAAGTACCCGGGTTGCCCGGAACCTATGGCCTCTTTCTGGTGAAAAGAGGTCCCACAGACTCCTAAAACCCCTCTCCCCTTGCCCCCCACAATCCCTCCTGGACCAGCCTCCCACTTTTACACACAAAACACCTGCAGTACACAAAAATTCACAACGTGTGTTAGACACTACTCACGCATAGTATGCAGTACCCACAGATACACAACGCTTGTTACAGACACTACTCGTATAGTGTGTAGTCCACACAGATACATAACGCGTGTTACAGACACTACTGGTGGTAGTGTGCAGTACACACAGCTACATAACACGTCTTACATACACTATCCATATAGTGTGCAGTGCACAAATACACAACGTAAGGCGCGCACTGATGTAACGTGAGGAGTGGGGGGGAGGAGGGGCTTGGCCAAAAAGGGGGCCAAGCGGCTCAGGAATTGGGGTCCCTCAAGCGGTCAGGTGGTTTTGTTTTTTACCCCAAACGCCGATCGGAAACCCGGCAAAGTTTGGTTAATCTGACTTCAGAACTGTCCAAATGCATAGTGAACAAGGGGACAAGCAGGCAAGTAAACTTTCAGCTTTCTACACAGGGTGCGGCATAAGTCACTTTACCGCGAATAATTATTTGATATGCCAAGAGTTTGAAACGTCGAATAATAACAAAGAATTGTTCCGTGCTATATGTTGTTTGGTGGTCCAAAGATGTAACATGTGTTGTGAACATGATGGAGGACACTGAACAATTTCTGTGATTTTATTATTCTCAGCAAAGCGAGTCATGCCAAACCCAGGCATTAGATGAAAAAGGACCATTGCCCGAAACATCATCTGTTATTACATTTTTTCTTTTAGGGCAGTGCTATTGACGAGTGTGAAATGTTATTTTATTTTGAATATGTAACTTTGGCCTTAATAACTTGGATTATTAAACCATTATAGAACTAGGAGATCTGCGAGTTATTTTCATGAAATCAATGCAGCAATTTATTCTACATTTCCATGTGTTTTACAGCATAGTTTCCATATTCTTAAAACTTTAAATTGCAATGGAAACAAAAGCAACAAGGTGTACAAATAATGTACAAAATAATACATTGTAGCGCTAATTAGGTTTCCTGAACACATTTAGAAGACCCTGATACACTAACACTTTGTCAATAAAAATAATGTTTACTTCCTTTTTTGTCTAGTACGGGAGTGCAGTTCCTTTCAGAACAAAAGGGTTTGCCAGCAAATTGCTTCATCAGCGCTGAAGCTGTGCATTGGGTGATGAACACAGTGGAGGGAATGTTCAACCGCCAGTGTGCAGTGGATGTACTGCAGGTATTGGAAAACAAAACATGTCACTTGAGGTGCCTCCGATTGAAAGTGTTCAACAGTTATTTTTATGCGATCTTTTGTTTGCTGTGTTTTTCATTGAATTTTAGATATCCAAGATTGTGTATAATTAAGACCTTTGTAAGCTTACAATAAGGCATGGGCTGATACATTCATGAAATAAAACCAGTCACTATGCTTATGATACATACATCTAATTATTTTATGTAAGATGTGCAAATGTTACGTAAATATGTAAATGTTTAGTGTGTACAAAGAAAAGTCACTATATTTTATTTATGGTCCTAGGCCATTCAATTATTTATCGACCATAGAAAAATTTGGTGTGCAGAACTAAATATAGATTGATTGAAAAGGCAGCTAATACTAAATATTTGCATCCTTGTTTTCTGTTGTCCTTGAGTCATTGTTCACAAGCTGTGCTGTTATTTTGGTCCTTTTTCTAATTAATTCTAACTACATTATTATGCTGCTGCTAATGGCCAGTTTTCAGAATAGGTAAAATTCAATCCAGATAAAAACTATATTGGCATTAAATTATTTATGAAAACTGATTATATTTTCTGCAAATGGTATACCAATTGGAGGTCGTTCAATGGTTTGCATCCTTATTCCATGAACATCTTCAGTTTGATTTCCAACCATGGCTAACATCTGTGATGAGCGATATCTGAATCAGTGCTCTGCTCCTTCACTAACCCACACTGATTTATGTGGTCAAGTATAGTCAATCGACCCCTTAAAACAACATGTCATAAAAAGGCCTTCAGTGATTTCAATTTAAAAAACGCGTGGAAATCTATAGTTATGTTATGATGAGTGAGCAAATGAAACATTATGTAATACAATACAACATTGTAAAGACACACGAATCGATTCTTGAGTTGAAACTTTACCCCAATAGTATGACAATTGTACTCGCAAAAAATGCTCTCAAATCCCATACTGTTAGTTTAGATATTTACTCTTGTACAAAAAATAATACCTATGTACTTATTTGATTCCATTTTTTTACATCTCAGCCGCCAGCTTTGTAAATATAAATGTGGCCATTTTTATTATTTCAGAAAATGTTGGACGATCAACTCATCTCGCATGCCTCTGGGGACACGTTGCGAGCCTTTATATATGGCTTCTATTTCTACAAAGTGGTGGCTGACATGGACACAGATAAGGGTAACATGCGTCTTATTCCTTTCAACACGTATCTTGATGCTCTGGCAAAAATACAGTATATCATATGGCAGACACAATTGCAATGCTAACTCGGTCCACTAGGAGTCAGTAGTTCCATAGTGTTGTGTAGTGTTGTAGTGTGATGATTTTAGCACACCATGGTAACATGATAGTGCATTCAGTCACTGATATATTAGTATAAACTAATAATAGTATGCCTATGACAAACATTAACCCACTAGCAAGCTGTGGTAATTGTTCATTCTTATGTATCATTCTGAGCCATATGTGACAGTCGTGTATTAATGTTTGTTGACTGTTCTCACATTTGTTCCTGTGCTATCCCTGCCGTCATAACACACTTGGGGTTATATAACCAGTACTGGGAGGGCCCCAAACAGAGCTGAAACCATAGTGCTAGCACGTTTAAATTAACTGTAAGCACCTCAGCATGTCACTATCAAAGCGAAAATTAAAGGATCTTGTCATTGTAATGTTAATACTTGGTATTGCCTGCTAATTCTACCAAACACTTCAAGGCCGAGCTGAAAGACAACGATGTCCAGGGGCTGACGGTCGTGCTTCGAAGAATCGCAAAGAAGAAGATTGTAATGTTAAGCTCACTTTCTCAGTTTCTCTGTGCCTCCTTATTTTTTAATCTACAGTTTTGTTGACATACTTTGTCCACCCGTTTCTCCCTCGATAGTTTTGTCACATGGGAGCCGAAGCACAGCCAGCGCTGCCTATGACCTGGCCCTGTTTCAGAAGAGTTGGTTTGAGGTGGCCTTCCCGATGGAGGAGTCGATTCACTCAAACATCCCCACCTTCCTGCTGCCCTGGTTGCCCAGCCGCCCGACATCCTACGCAAGTCGCCACAGCTCCTTGAGCCGTAGCTTTGGCGGACGCAGCCAGGCTGCTGCTTTGCTCGGTACATTGTTACATGTTTATGGAAGGCAACCACTGGCACACATTAACGTTCTTTTTGTGGATTGCTTTGTATAGCAGGCTCTGATAGCCAAAGGACAGCCTAAGAGGCTGACGGTCTTTATGCGGTCCACCTGTGAAGTGTAGCTCTCTGAAGCGGACTGAGTTTTTAGCCCTTTGTCAGTCCACTGCTGGATGGAGGCCTGCTCACAATGTGTCAGTTATGAGAGCTGTTTGACCATAATTCATCACATTGGCCAATTTGGTGAAGGGGCATCCCAAGACTGGCCGGTTCAGATATCGAATGTCACATCACCACTGTTAGGCAGGCATGCACGGGTTCATAGCACAATGCCGATAAGTAATGCACCACCACCCCACCTACATGTTTAATGTAATAAGATCTGATTGTGCTTTACAATAAATCTTTTTATTGAAAAGTAAATAAATCTATTGATTGAAACGTAGACAAATCATACGTAATTGAGAATTGATCACCTTTGCTATTCTAATGTTCGAAATATTAATTGTACTAATACACAATATACATTATTATGAAGTTATGAGCAAACATTTGATAACACTGCCACTGTAGTTTGAGACTTTAAACTCACATGGCACAGTGTGCATTCATGCATGCGTATCCACCGTAGTGCGCATGGGTGTGTGGTCTCCATGACGTGCACATGCGCAGTCATGCATTTCCAAACTATTGTATGTCAATGTTGCTATTACTGGGTTTCTATTACATAGAGATCATTCTTCGGGATTAATTGTGTAGGAAATATACTCTCAAGAGGGTGATAGAAACCACATTGTAAATGTTACACTATCCTGTAAATACATGTATTAAAACGTGGTTACCTTAAAATATACTACAATAATCATGTATTCGGTTTCTGCTTCAGTCAACTTGTACAAAAAGTGCATAAAGAAGTTTTACTCTTGGTAATGCCTAAACATGACTATTTGCCTGTTATTTTTAATCACTGATATGTAATCTGATGTATATGTAACTGCATGTTTGCAGGAAGAAAACGGCAGTGCAGCAACTTCTATTATTGTACTGTACTTATGTGCTTTTGCATACATTTTTCAGGCCTTTATCAATCCACATTGACCTGCATACTGAAGTACGGTCAAACAGACCCCATGTCCTGTACAGCATGGGGAGGCCCTCATCCAACAGTGAATTGACAAAAGGACTGTACATATCCATGTATAAAACAGCAATTTTTACTGGTAAATTGTCAAAGCAGTTTTCAGGATTTTGTAGATATTTACGTGACCTGTGTATTATTAATATGTACGTTTGGTATTGTCATTGTGCTGCACAGCATGCACTGTCCCTGAACAGAAGACGGTAACACTGGAAGTTGATGTCAATAATCGCAGCGACCGTTTGGAGTGGTGCAGCTGCTATTACCATGGGCAGTATTCCTGTGTCGGTGCCTTTGAGCTGAAGCTTCAGTGGATGGTGGCCACAGCGGCTGTGCTTTTTGACATGGTAATTACACAACATTGCCGCTAGTCTTCTACAGCCAGATCGGCAAAAAATATATATCGACATGTGCAACGCATTTTAATTAATGTAACCCTATGTTTTGCCAATAGGTTCAAGGATGGTGTCGGAAGGCAACGTCCTGTGGGTTTCACCTGGTTCCGGCACTGGATGGACCCTTTGCACTCCCAAGTTACCTGTATGGAGACCCCCTACGTGCCTCCCTGTTTGTGCCTCTTTCAGTCGGGTGCCTGATCACAGAAGGGAGCGATCATCTCTTCAGTGGTTAGTCACCGTTCGTTACATGTGTCTCAAAAATGTTATGAGCTATCGGTCGAGATATAATGATCACTTTAAAGTGTCAATATATGCACTGTTTTGTAAATTAATGCAAGGTTTTTTTTATTATTCATGGATATGAAAAATAAAACTGTACAAGCTTATCCTTGATGCATCTACCTGAAAGTGTCCTTTTTTTTCAAAAATGTGCCCTTTGTAAATATTTACGACCTACCGCTAGCCTGAATTATTCCATTTCTTTTCATTGATTCATAATACCACTTACGTGGTGAAGGATCATTACTGCACAAGGAGACTTTCAAACGGATATGGATTGAGAATCGCTAATGGTAACAAAAAATACTATTACGCGTGTTATTTACTGTTTAATTATTTTATCAAGGTCATTTCTTGAACCTTATCGCAGCATTTGACCAGGAGACGTACATGGACAGAATGCAGCTCTTCCAAGAAGCTATTTTGGCGAGGTAAGCAAACACACTGGGGGGGGCGGGATGCTACCGGGAGTAAAGGTTTGCACACTGGAATCCAGAGGTCCCCCAATTGAATTCCATCTTCTGGCGCGACAGTGAAAGAATTGTAAAAAAATGTCAATACTCCCCACTTCTGTCCTCTCGTATGGTGGGGTAAAGTCTGCATATTCACACCTGTTTCAACATGGCCAGCATGGAAAAGTAGTGAACATTAAGTCAATTGTAAAATCACTTCCACAATATGTTATGGTAATTGTGTGTTTCATATTTTTCAATAATTTGATGTGCAATCCATTTTTTTTTTACATATGCTCTGGTTGCAGATTTGGTTTTATTCAAGACAAATACTCAGCTGCAGCATTTAACTTCCCAGCAGAGAGCCGGTCACAATTTATACATGTCACAGGTAGAGTATAAAACAATGGCTTTCATTCACATAACACTGCTTCTAAAAGATTCCCCACAGTCCATGTTTTCATCAAAAGTGAATGAAAAGAGAGATTGAAATTGTGTGCTGCAACAATTATTTAGTCGGATACAATTCCAATTAGAAGTCAAAATAATTCAACAAAAAATAGCTTTAATATCCTTATATTTAGCCTGAAATGTGGTTTCTACTGGTGTTCCATGAAAAAATAACGTTTATAAAGTGTTTTTGTCACATCTGTACACGACACTACAGTTTGCAATAGTTATGCAGTCAGCTATACTGCTAAATTTACCTTTGAGACTCCCACATTCAGCGTGTAATTTAATAATTGTAATATTTGATTGTTTAAATTGGCATATGTAGCTATGGTTTAAATATTGATATTTCAAATCGCAAGCATATGTGGAATTGTGACGATATTTGCTGCATCTCCTGCAGGTGTGGCATTTGTCCAGCTTCCGTACGTGAAGCGCAAGCATCCCTCGGGTCAGCAACGGCGACGAAGAAATTCTTTCTCATCGACCACGCCCGTGTCTCTCCCTGAAGAAAAGCTTGGCTTCTGCTGGGCATCCAACGGCATGTTGACGAAAAGCTGGCGCTCGGGAGCAACTGGTGATGAGCGCTTCCCAGAGAAGCTGCTTCGCGAATTTTCAGAATTCTGCACAAACAAAGACAACCGTCTCTTGCACTATTGGATGAATTGCTTGGAGAAGCTGCATGCAAGTGCTCCATGAATGGAGTTTTAATTATCATCTTCCCTTGCCAGTGCTTAATAAACGTAATTGTTGAGGTCACAACATTGCTTAATGCTGCGCACAGGTGTAAGTAGAATGTAGTTCATAGCGAATGAAGTTACTTGCATATTAACAGTTTGCTGGAGCTTATAGCATATGTAATCAAATGCCTAAAAAGCAAAAGATTATCCTTAACTACGCTAATATTAAACTGTAATATACAACAAAACTCGAATAAACATCGTTGATAAGGGGGGACTATATCTGCAATTGTGGGAGGAAAAGAGCGATGTGATACCATTAATTCACAAAAACTTTA